>KV724351.1:0-15089 GCA_000500205.2 Phytophthora lateralis | reverse complement strand
CCCCCTCCGACAGTCGGCAGTTCGGGCGACCAGTTGGCAAGGAGTGGATCACATCAGCAATTTTGCGATTCCGCTCCGCCACAATGGTGCGCGTGGCAGGATCTTCTGGTGACTCGGGATGGCACCGTGAGTCTGACCAAGAGGATGTCAAGGCCAAGATCGAACCAAAGATTGAGACGTCAACGGGAGAAGGATCGCCGCCGACACCGCTGAAAGCGCAAAGACATTCTGATCGCCAGAGTGCTGGGAGGAGCTCTGATGATATGGTAGAGGCAGGCCCAGTGATGGACCTAGAAGAGAAGCCTCAAACCCCTCCCCAGCCCCCCCTTCAGCATATGCATCAGGAGCTTGACCGCGTCCAGTTTGTTGGTTGCTTCCTTGGGTGCCTTCGCTGGACCTTGGAGTTCTCCGATCCGCTTCGGTTGCATAATCATCATTACTGGATCTTCCATCAGGATCCTGTACAGGTCCTTTCGGTAGAAGATCGATTCCAATTACTCATCCGTCTAAGCTTTGCGATCTTCGTTCTCTTCCGTGTCTGAGCCTGGCGCCTTCAACTTCTTGCACGAGGCCTTCGACTTCTTCTTCGATGCCGGTTGCACAGTTGGTGGATGATTGGTGGTGGATGAAGATCATTCGGTTTTACCCGGCGGATCGCGATTCGCATCGCGATCCGCAAGCTGGAATCGTCCTTTGTGCTTTCGACGCGAACGAGATGTTTGATCTGGAACTGGCGGTGATCAGGGAAACAACGGTGAACTTGTTCACCAAACTGACCCTTTTGGTGGGCAGTGTCGTTCCACTCCAACGCGCAAGATCGTCTTCGACTAGCAGCCAAACTGGATCATCGCAATACGCATCGGCCACGTCGGATGCGGGTCGGGCAGTTCGATCGAGCTGCAGCGGATGGCACTTGGACCGTCAGGAGCCGACATGCTAGAAGCACACAAGGACAGACTGACCTCTAGTCCACCAGTGATAGCAGGGCCCTGCCCGGCCTAGTCATCACCCGATCGCATGCAGACGTTTTTCAACGCAGCGATGGAACGGTTCCTGAGGCAACAGCAGACATCTGTGGCGCCTCCGATGGCATCTGTGACGCATTCAACAGCTGATCAGGCTAAGCCGCTCGGCGCTCAGGATGTCGATGTGGAGTCCGTTGGATCGAATCATCCCGCACAGTCTCACGCGAGCGAATACGATCCCGATGATCTTAGTGTCGGCGCTCCGTTGCGAGCTGCAGTGGCATCTGCGGAGGCCGCTAGCGGAGGGACTTTGTCGACCACGAGAATCAAGGTGTCCGCGATATCCGAGCTGAAAGAATTCTCTGGGAAGGATAACGATGAAGATCGTGCGAGAAACTGGTTTAGCAAAGTGAAGCCCGCCTTCATCCGCGATCAAGCTCCCGATAGCGAGAAGTGCCTGGTGTTCGGTGACTCGCTAACCGGACCTGCACGCAACTGGTATCAACAGCTGAGCAGATCAACCGGAGGCAACTGGAAAGCTTTAGCCGAGAATTCCCAGACGCAGTACTGCGGACGAGACGTGTCTGGCAGAAGACAGTATTATCACGCTCGAAAGCGATCGAAAGATTCGCCACTGGCGTACCTGCATCGGTTGAATGTCGCTGACCTATGGGCTCACCTCGCGATTAAAGATGGATCACCCGAAATCCGCCGAGAATATGTCGATCACGTCATCGAGACACTTGATGATCGCGATCTGGCAAACCAGATGGCATTGCTCTGAATTCCAGACGCGGATACTTTGGAGGAGACTCTGCGATCTCGACAGCGCGCGAAGGCGCGTCAAGCGAAGTCTGTCTATGGGTCGATCAAATCCAAACCGAAGGCCGACTAGGGGCGCTCTGTGTGCGGCAGCCTGCGCGATCCGCGCCGCAGACAACTTCAGCGACGCCTAACTGGAAACGAGTGGATCCGAAGACGAAGGAGACCTGCGCAAGATCTACGCCGCAGATCGAACGACCCGGATACCTCCAGCACAGGAACAACGACGTTCCAGTAGAGATGCCAACGTCCGCCGATCTGATCGGCAGGCAGAGTTAGCCGAAAGCGATATTCAACGGAAGCCATGACCGCACTGCGGTTCAACGAAGCATACCGATCTGGCTTGTTGGCAGCGCCTGACGTGTGAGAAGTGCGGCAAGAAAGGTCACCCGACCGATCGCTGCCCCTTCGTCTGCAAGGCCTGCGGCGAGATACACGGAGCTGGTGAATGCCCTGTGGAAGAGTTTTACATATTCGTCCGCCAGTGGTACAACCCCAACAAGCACGGTGGCATGCTACCTCAAGCGGCCGAGAAGATGTTAAACTAGATCGCTCGCCGGGATGGAACCCGGTACGAGACGACCGTTCTAAGATTGCATCTATGCATATGTCGAAAAACAGTCGAAGTCAGAGGTAAGTAAGCTGATGAGCTCGATTGACAATACATGTGATCTTCACGAGAAACGTACCGCGGCGATCTCCAGCCTCCATCAAGTCGACGAATATTCGTGGTCGGAGGTGACGATGGCCCTGGCGGTCTTACACGGAGAATCACGTGGATACTGGAAGTACCACGTGTCAGACAAGAGGTTCCGGCAGGCAAAGCTGTGGGGAAAATGAACAACGAAAAAGCCACGCTGCTGTTTGATAGCGGCGCCGAGGTGTCCATTCTGGATACCGCCTTTGCTCGTAAGGTTGGGTGCTACGTGGACAGCAGTAAAGAGGTGGAATGTGAAGGTGTCGGCAAGAACCGCTACATGGCTGAGGGATGTACCAGAATCAAGATCGCGCTTGCGGGATCGTTCGTGTACTACTTCGACGTTTGGGTTGGACCGCCCACTGGTGGCCAGGATCTGATCTTGGGCATGGACTTCATGGTGCCTGCGGGTATTCGCCTCGATCTGGTCGACGGCTCGATTAACCTCCCTGCTGAGGTGTGGATCCAGCTAGCCGGACGACGTGAGCTCTTCGGAGACAGGGTCGAGCAGGTCAAGCTTGGAGACCACTGCTTGATCGGTGTCGGTGGGTCCGTCGAACTCAAAAAGGGATTCATCCTGTCGGCAGATCGCAAGCTCTGGGTCACTCGAGGGGAATGATGGGTGCCGAGTTTGGTCACTGGACTTGGAAAGACTCGATATCTGAAGATCACGAACATCAGTGACCAGATGTTAGTGCTGCAAGACGATACGCACGTAGGAACGTGGCTCTCGGGAGGTCAAGTACCTCGACTTCCGGTGGTTGTAGTGATTGGATCGTGCCGGTACGTGGAGTGGCTGAACTTGGTGTTCCAATCCACTACGGATCTTTCGGATGAAGAAGAATCTGCCGAACCCGTGCCGCCTGGCCCGATGGTAGATCGCCCTCAGTACGAATCACCGACGACAATCAGGCGCCAAAACTCGGGAGAGCACAAAGCGGTTGTTGCCCAGATCACTGCACCGTCACCAACGAGGGCCGCACCGGAGGACGACCTACAACCGCCAAGGAGTGAAGAACGGAACGAAATAGATCCCGATCTGATCGAGCCCATAATCGCATCTGAGCTGCCGACGAAACTGGATGCGTCACCCGATTTAGAAGTTGCGACCGCGGTAGATGAAGAAGTGTGTTACCACGAAGGTTGCGACCTGTTTGCGGGGGATGTCGAAAACCAAATGGCAGTCTTGCCCGAAGTGGTGATCACCACTGCCGAAGTCAAGGCTGAGGACATCCAGGTGGGCGACCCCGAGGTGAACACCCCAGAGGAGATGCCAGCGTCGACATCTTCTGATCGGAAAAGGTAACGCTTTGCCTCCGGCCGCTGTCCGGGCGGTCTGCGACATCGACGTCGGTGGGGCAACCCCGGTTGCACAGCGCGTGAGGCGAGTTGCCTCGCACTTCCGCGAGAAGCTGTCCGATATGATCAAGAGTCTGTTGTTGGCTAAGATGATCGAGCCGTCGACTTCACCGTGGGCGTCCCCGATCGTGATTATCATCAAGAAAAACAGCGTCGACATCAGGCTCTGCATCGACTACGGACTGGTGAACAGCTTGACGAGATTAATGGTATATCCCATGCCGTTGATCAACGACCTCTTGGAAGACTTTCACAAAGCTCTCCGGTATTGCTCGTTTGATATGACAAGTGGCTTCTGGGTCGTCTCCACGACAGAGCGCGCTCGAAACATCTCCACGTTCGTCACCCCGTTTGGGCCTTTCGAATGGACTCGTATGCCATTCGGCTTGAAGAATGCCCCCCAGATCTACCCAAGGTTGATCGACAATGCTTTGTATGGGCACCGTCGGATCCGCGCGGACCAAAGTTCGTCGAAGTTGATCGACGTATTCGAAGCAGGTGAGCCGGAACCAGACCCGAAGCCATCGGTCTTAGGGAGACGCTCGTACATCGATGACATTCTTGTCACCACAACCACTTGGGGTACCCTGTGTGAGAAGGCCGAAGCGCTGTTGGACGCTTGCGAACGATGGGACTTGTCAATCAGTGTTGTCAAGAGCTTCTGGGGTCGTCGGAAGGTCGACTATCTGGGACATTAGGTGTCTGCGGATGGGATGAAAGCTCATCCGAATGATCTCGAGTCGCTAGACAACCTTTCCTTCCCACGAACGTTGCGGTCAATGCACTCCTTCCTCGGGAGTTTAAACTATTACAATCGCATCACCCAAGATTTCGCGATCTACACAGCCGTCTTGTACGAGTTGCGAGAATCCGATTTCCACAAGATCAGCCGACGAGAAGGGATAGATATCGACGGACAAGCAACTGGGGAGCGACGAACCACACGCAGGAGAGGACAACCGCTGGACCAGAGCGAGGGATGCGTTCACGATGCTGAAGGCAAAGATCGTTTCGACATCCATCTTGAGACACTTCGATCCAGATCGCACTCCGGTGATCGTGGTCTACGCAAGCCATTTGGCGATCTCCGCAGCACTTGTACAAGAGCACAAGGGTGTGTGACCTTCCCCAGTCGAACCTTGAAGTCCAACGAACTCAATTACGGGATGGTCGACAAGGAGCTGCTGGCGCTGTTGCGGATGTTGGATGTGGGCTACACGTTGCTGACCACGAGGTCGATCCGAGTGCTATCTCGACACACCACGCTGGATTGGCTGGTGAACTCGACAGGTTTCCAGAAGCGGCTCGGAAGATGGGCCGCATTGCTCTCTGAATGGACGCTGGAGATCAGAATGTGCATGAGAGGCGAAGACGAAATCCTGGGTACGATCGCTGCGAGTATCCCACCCCGCGCCGAAATTGATGAGGCGTTAATTGCGATCGCACCTGCGAAGCAGCCCCGGCAGGTGATCGTAATGCCGCCACCCATTGTCGAGCGCGATGAGAGCTTGTTGGTCGCAAGTTTCGACGGGTCCGCGCGTGTCAAGCGTGCCGGTGGTGCCTATAGTGCGATCATTTGGAAGTTGCCAAAATGGACGATTTTGGTCGCCACATCAGAGTACGCAGCCGGTCTGACGGTGAACGAGACCGAGTACCGAGGCTTGTTGCTGTGTTTCGATCTACTGTCCACCATGGACAGGGGGCGGATTGTAGTCTGCGGCGACTCCAAGTTGGTAATCAGGCAGATGCGAGGAGAGATCGCGTGCAGAGCGCCCGGACTCCAACTGCTCCGACAGAAAGCGATGGATCGTCTGAGAGCTTGGCCGCAACATGCGTTCTTGCATATGAAGCGTGATTGGAACCAAAGTGCCGATCGGTTAGCCAGTACAGCTCTACAACGCGAAGAAGTGATGGTCGTTACTTCCGAAGAAGATCGACAAGACAAGACTTGATCACGCTCAACCGCCTGGGTGAACTCCTCAAGCCGAAGAGTGATGGTGACGTGGATCACGTGTCGGCGGTAACCCGATCAGCGAGACGACGGCGATCTACACCTGACGTCCTACAAGAGACGATCGCACACTCTATGAGAGTCGAACTGATCGTACAAGCTTCGGATGAGGAGAAGTGGATCGTCGATCTGAAGGCGTACCTGAAAGGGGACGTCGTTGATTTGACCGCAAAAGAGGCCAAGTCGTGCGCCAAGATCGCGAACAGCTACGAGGTGGACGAAGGTGATATGCTGTTTTACTGCCCGTCAGCCATGAGCGAAGACGAGGATCGAGACGTCGTGGCAAAGCTGGTGATTCCAGCGACCCTGCAACTAGATTTCCTGCATCATTACCAGGCCAGCCTGGAGGGAGGGCATCAGGGAATCGGAAGAACGTACCGGCGGATCAGATCGCACTTCCACTGGGAGGTCTGCACAGAAATCTTCAGCGTTATGTGGGAGAATGCACCGATTGTGAGTCAGGGAAAGGGTGACACTTTGTACGAGGCGAGTGCGTCGAGGAAGGCTCAGACCATCGCAGAGAACTGCGACGAATGCGTGTTCCGGCGTTCGGGGCCAGTGAAGCTATCCGGCACGACAGGGAGACCGGGTTTATGTCTGATTTCTTCCGTGCCTTTAGCCGGATGGTTGGACAGAAACAGAGGGTCACGATGGCTTATCGGCCCCAGGCCAATGGGACGTCAGAACGAATGGTGCAAACAGCGACATGCGCACTGAAGATGTACGTCACAGATGTGAACCAACAGGACTAGAATGAGTACGCAGAGCGACTTACGTTTGCACTCAACACGGCCCAAGATCGCGTTCGAAGAGATACGCCGTTCTACTTGATACATGGGTGAGATCCGCGATCTACGTTTGAGGCGTCGTTACCTCTCGGAAGTGCGCATCGGCCGGATCGTAACCTGCGTCGGTGGAGATATCACGTCCAGAGTCAGTATCGTCGAGCCAGAGAGCAGGTTAGTGAGCGCCTTCGCGAAGCCTTTCGGGGTCGGGCTGGTCAACACAACGATCAGATCCGCCCCCACGAGATCGAAGCTGGTATGCAGGTGTGGTTATACCTGGATCGCGTGAAGGAGGAGTATGCGCGCAAGTTGGCCCACACGTGGCACGGGCCGTTCAGGGTGATCGAGATGCTGGACAATCATGTAGCGCGGTTGGAAACCGCTGGTACCGAGTATCGACTGTTCCCGATAGTCCACGTGTCGAAGCTCAAGCCGGTACGATCATTTCCAGGTCGCCCCACACTGATGTTGACGGTGGGTGAGGGAGATCGTTTTGCTGTCGATGAGGCGTTCCTACCCGAAGACAGCTGGGAAGCCGGGCTAGACGAAGACGAGTTCGGGGTGGAGAAGATTGTGGACATGCGATCAGGGCGGCGCACGCGATATAGTCGCGTTCACCGAGAGTTCCAGGTTCGTCGGAAGGGCTATGAAGAGCCATCGTGGGTTGACGAAGCTGATCTGAACTGCGGAGCCCTATTGCGTAAGTACGAGCGAGGCGTCACCAACCGCAACCGTTTCGGGGTGATGCAGTCACACGAGGTCGAAGAGGAGAGCTCGTTGCAGGTTGGCTGTTGCGAGCGGAGGAGTGATGTGAACAATGTGCAGGGTGGCTGTGCATTGAGGTGGAGGGGTTTTATGTGACGTTGTTGCGTTGATCGAGGGCTGCTGTTCTCGATCTGAGCGAAATGCTCCATAAGCAAGAAAAAATGACGAAGGTTAACGACAAAGGGAGAAGCCACGGGAATTACATTAAGAAGACGTACGATCCACTAACCACCTTACGCTTGGTCGGTAACGGGAGAGAATTTGACGAGGAGGCGAGGAAGTTGGGAGCCCAGGTGATCTTAAAGGTGAACACGATACGGATTGCGCCACGGTTCAGCCAGATTGACGGCGGGAAGGGCATCCACCAAGTTGGACGGTGGGGGATAACAGCCAAGCCCAGGATACCAAATACGCTGCTCGTGAGTCCGCGGATAGTGCAAAAAGATAGGGTCCAGCAGAATATCCAAGTCGCAATGTCCTGCGATCATTCCCCGTAGGATCAACTTGAGGAAGCGCTTCCAGACAGCACCGAAACGCGATCGTCTCTGTTTTGCGATCTTTCCAGAATAGGGCCAGATATGCGTTCGACTAGCGAAGCGTGGAGCTGATCCTGAAAGCATGAGTGGCCTCCCATAGCGTCTGCCGGTGATCATCTTCAATCTCCAGACATTTCTGAGACACTGCCTCGAACCAACCAGTAACGTCAAAGAACACCGGTGTCACCAAGGCGTTGAGAGAATTCCACGGCGCAGTCGGGTAAAGTGCCACGATAATGGCCTCGGTGGCCAAGTGCCGCGACGAGTCGATCGATTTTGCGTAGGGAAAATCCTGTTCTTGGGCTTCGCTAGATGGTGAAAGAGCAATTCGATATCCATCTCCAAGACACTGACCCGACCCAACGTCCTCGCCGACCACGGGCGGACCTCAGTCGCTGCCCGACGGACACGATCACGATATCCGGGGACCCAGGCATCACGGGGAACCGTGGGGCGATCAAGCCGGTCAAGGGCAGCTTGGGTGAGAAGGTGATTGCGGTGCGTCCGGGGACCATCGTCCACACTCCTGTCGCTATCATCATCCCCGTTACGTTGACCAGAATCATGTTGCGCGGTTGGGCGGTTTTCACCGCTGCCATCACTTTCGTCGTGAGAAGAGGCGTCGTCGGTGTCGCCCCCCCCNNNCCCCAAGATCTCCAAGCTGGCCAGGGCCCTGGTCCGAGATCTCCGAAGAACTTGGTGATCCGATGTCGATAGGGCGGCTGGGTGATCGACCGCTAGGACTGTCGGCAGAAGCAATGCGCCGACGGCTAGATGATCGCGAGCTCGCGAGAGCTGTCAACAGAGAGTCATCTTCGGTGCTGGGCAATGAATCGTGACCTGACTGTTGCTGCTGCTGATGCGAACGTGACCGGTTGTCGCCACGAAAACTACCAGTCCGAGAACTGGATGCCTCCGATTGGGAAGGCGATCGGGAAACAGATCCGCCGCGAGAGGACGGAACGGCACCATATGTTGACGCTCGTTTAGGCGATTGTTACCGCAGACAACTGCGAGGCGGACTCACACTGCCGAATGACGAATTTCCACGGGATCGTTTGGGCGTTTTCTTGGGTGTAGCGGAGGATGTCCTAAATATGGAGAAGGGGATGCCGTAACGCGCCCGGGCTGCACGAATGAATTCAACCCGCCACCCGATCACGAAGCTGGTCGCGATCTTGTATGGCGCGGTCACGTGCCTTCTCGAGAGCCGAGGACGTGGTTTGCGCGTCCGCTAGATCGGCGAGTAGCAACTCGTTCTCGTGATCCAAGGCCTGAATGCGGTTGCGATCCACTTGTAGTGTGCTCAACTCGCGCTCTATCCAGGCGATCGACGCCCGTGCGGTATCAACTTGGGTCTCTGCCACGATATACATGAACATGACGTCAGCATCACAACCGAAGCGTACATCAAGCACACAAAGTAGACTTACGAGTCGATTGGTGATCAGCAAGCCCGCGGTCGCGATCTGCGATGATACGCTACAAGTCTTTGTCAGCAGCCTGAAAAACAGCTTCGGCAGCCTCCGCGCTAGAACGAAATTGATCCCCCTCTGCGTTGATGCGATCGAAGACACGCTGGGCACGAGCCGTTTGCTGTGTCGCTGCGTTTGAAAATGCGCCGAGCAATTCTCAAGACGTTCGCTTTGGTTACACAGTCGGGATGCCGCGTCTTCTAGCGCACGCTGCGATGCCTCGAAGACATGAAGATTCTTGTTGACCTCGGCCAAATCTTGAGCAACTTGGTCGGGATCGGCAATCACCCGGTCCAGCTCTTCTTGTAACGTCAAAAGGCGACGCGCTAGCCTTGGAGGCTGCTGCTTAGCCGCCGATAATTCTGCATCAGCCAGACGACTTGTGAGGGCAGCGAGCTCTGCTTGCAGTCGCGCTGTCTCCTCAGTGTGGACCTCTTCGGCCATCCGCAGACGATTTTGGGTGGCCGCGATCTCCCGCGAATTCTCGAGACGCTACCGCACCGCCCGTTCGAAGTCTGGAGCCACTAACCGGGCTTCTTGGTAACGCCGGAGCAGAAGATCGTACTGATGTTGGCAATACAACACATGCGGAGAGGCAGCTGCATACGCGGCGTTCAAGTCGGTCTCCAAGCGATCTGCGCGCGCAACTTGGTCGCGGTAGGCCTGCGTGATCGTCTTCCAGGTCACCTTGGGCCTCGATACGCTCCAGCAGTGAAGAAACCACCGCGAGCGAGCTCCGAGCGACGCTAAGATCAACGGCAGGAAGCGCGATGCGGGCGGTAGGAACAACGGGAACACCGGAGGTGATGTCAGACGTGCTGCTGCTGGACACACCAGATGAAGAGATGGGAAGACCGCCGGACGAAGCGCCGACCATGATGACGTTTTGAAGGCAGTGGGGAAGCTCGAGGGGTAGATTGGCGAATGACATGCCGTTGTGATCGAATGCACAGAGACAAACCGCCGTACGGTCGGTTGCAGTGCAGGAGGCGATTGAGGTGAAGTGACCCAGGTCAAGCTTCCATTGATGGAAAGAGATCGCGCCTGGACTGATTGGATCAGGAGGGTTGGGGTTATAGTCAGATATGTCCGGATGATGTCGACGCCTGATTTGATACCGTAACGGTGGTACGAGTAACTCTAGTTACCTGATACCATTATTCCGGCACAGGCGATCATCTGGACACATGCTGTAACGGGGTTACATGAAGAGTGTACGTCACTCTTCAGAGTTGGGTACATGGTGTGCCCAACACCACTACCATGTCACATGTGGTGTGTGGTACACCACTGACACGTGGTTGATGGCTCACAGCCATCGATACATAAAATATATAGGTTAAACTATAGGTGACTTAGGAATTGTATTGCAGGCCAATTGAAGGTTCACCTATAAATATATTCAGTCTTAAATTTACGTTGCTCAAGTCAACCGTTCCCTCCACACCGGGAACTAGTGAACTGCCGTTCACTTGGAGTTTGTATACTCCTAGCACTTCCTCAGCGCAAGGTGCTGTGTGACCCCCGGCACAAATGCGATCATCTGGAAACATCCGATCAGATCGACGTGGTACGGCCACTTTGGCACAACCGGATCAGATGGATACTGGGTACAATAGTATCATCATTTCGACACAAGATCAAGGCACACAGATTGAAGCTCAAGGTATGATGTGCAATCGATGGACACGCACGCGGAATTGGGATCGAAAGAAGGATCTGTAGGACTTTTACCTTTGAATGGGAGACCCGAATTTACCTTGCAAGACATAAGCGGCGTTCCTGATTTCCGAAGAGGGAGGTGTATTGGCCCACCCGACGAAGGATCTGCTTATCGATCAAGAGGACGCCACCAGCACTGGATATCTTGGCCAGAGTGCGTCGGAATTCGTTCGTCTCTCACTCAAGACCCCGCCAGAGGAGGCGGCAAGCAACAAAAAGGGCTTCAAGAAGCACACCCAAGGACACCCCCAGTGATCAACTCGACCAAGCCTCGATCACCTACACCGGACGACCGCGTGAAGCATATCCGTGCGGTCGCCACCCCACCTTTCTATTGAAGGAGTAGTCCAGCTTCATTTTCAGTCTTGACCACAATTGCCACCCTCTCGAGTCCACCTGGAAGAGCGTAACCCGCCCAGCCGTCGGGTACACAAGGTGAGCTACATGGTATACGATCCAACCGGATCAACGGAGTACCCCCTCCGACAGTCGGCAGTTCGGGCGACCAGTTGGCAAGGAGTGGATCACATCAGCAATTTTGCGATTCCGCTCCGCCACACGTGTAGCTTGAACCGAAACCGGTAGGTTTTGCGGCAGTTTTTGCCTACTTGACGCCCAGTCCGACGAATGGAGCACCTCCCAGCGTGCATTGGCATCCGTGCTTCAGCGCCGATTCGAAACTGACTGGATATTTGCAAGAAGGCGGGCGAAGTTGCTCTAATAACTGGTTCTCGAGTTGTACAAAAAAAATATTTTTTCGCATGTACCGTAAAAATGTGCAGTGCAGGGGGTACCGCTTATGACATCGTACCGTCTATGACATAGCCATCGCGGTATTGACTAGGCCTGTCAACGTTGGTAAAAAGGCGAACCGAACTGAAACAGTTTTTTATCGGTTCAGTTGACCCCAACCGATGGGCCAACTGATGCCCAAACGAAACTCAAAACCAGCTGTCCTGGGAACCCCGGTAGAAACGAATAATTGTACAAATTGGAATAAACAGGTTTGCTGATGAGTTTGTCGCGGGTAGCGACCTACGTGGGCCCGCGGCGTCGCGAGCATGTGTCCGGGACATCAGCGGCGATGGTGGTGAAGTGTTCAGTGTACTCGTGTTACACGACGAGCGCTACGTCTCACATAATATGTAGATGGTCAGAAATGGCGACTTGGATGTGCCAGTGGTGCTCGCGAACGTGGCGATGTCGAATTGACATTATCAATGCCGCCGAAATGATGGTAGGCACGGTGGTCTCGGGCTGCAAATCGAGAAAGATCAACATATATGAAATAAATTATAGTGACGGTTGAGATAAAGTCGGTCGCGGTTGATCCTTGCAGGAACTGAAACTGAAACCTTTTATGCTTAGTTCAGTTGCTGTCGTTTGGGTCCCAAGTGTTGACAGGCCTATTATAGTATTGACCACCTCAGATTGCATCCCCTGTGATTTGTTTGTATGTCCGGTCTATATTTGCTTAAAGTTGCCGGTACTTAACTTTCAATACTATGTTTATCCCCAGCAATGGGTTACCGGTAATATGTACCGGTATTGTACTCTTCAGAATTTAACCGGCCACGTTTTGCGCTATAGCGGCACGAATATTGCACGTATACAGACATGTAGAGCCACAACGGACAGCGGAGAGCCTCCTTAGCACAGCTCAACCTCTTTTGGCTTGCTATCCGTAGTTGATTACGCCAAAATGGAGAACACGCAACACGAGCTCAGCAGCGCAGAGAACCAGATGATGGTGAAGAGCTATCAATTTGTCGCTCTACAGCAAGAACAAGGTCTATTCGAAGGAAAGCGCACGAGAGAACTTGTTGCCGAGTGTTCTAAGACGGTTGCACGCGTAATAGCGCACTACAACGCTGGCCAGGTCGCCAAGTTTGAGGTAAATGTTGCACCATTTTTGGATATTTAATAGTCATATATCAATACCTGTGAGTACTAATATTTCGGAGATCGAAAACGACTACATTGAAGCTGACAGGCTTTGTTGAACCTACATTAATTAATATCAGCTTGCGGTCTGTCAACCGACTGTTATAATGCTAAACTGCAAAAAATACAAGAGGACGATTGACAATTCCATATCGCCTGTCTCATATAAACCAGATGATTTGCACTCTTGGCCAATAATATCTCTCGGTTTCGGTAAAACAGGGCCATTCTTCCCAATGAGTCACGACTTCAATAAACGGAATACGCATTCTAAACAATACGCGATCAGTGATTACAATTTGTACTCAGGAGCATCAGCTGCGATATCAATACGGGATGGTGATACTCGATGAACGCGTGAGCGCCATCGTGTATCTTGTGAATACACTGATCTACTACTTCTCCTTGTCGTAATTCATCCGGCATAAATCCAATTACCAGTGATACTGCTATACCGGCTCGTTTGAGACACAATTGTGGACCACAGGCTGTGGTGCAAGCGAAACTTTTGATCGCGGGCGTAACACTGCAGCAAAGAAAACTACTGCCACAATTTTAGACGCGGCTACATGTACTACGCGATCGAAGTCGGCCATCGTTCTGAAGTCAATTTCATTCTCAAGTGCTGCTGCGATAGATGGCGAACCTGCGCAAGAGTTTCACGAAAGCGAACGGTAGACTACACGCTCAATACCGGACAGTGTGGCGTGTACGAGACATGATCATTTGCCGTGAAATCGTCGAATCAGCATTGTGGATACCTTAGTCAAGTTATTATATGACTGTGGCCTCATCCCAACTTGATTATCGTAGGTACCCAGCTGAGCTAGTATCCCGGATGATCTCTGGGAACACCATCGCATTGTGCCGATGACGATGCAGCAACAGTTTTCAGGATCCAGGTAGTACCGTGCTGAGCAGCTTCCTGCCTCCACCCCAGGGTTGGACGTTGGCAGTGAGTAGATCAAGTCATTTCATATTCATTTTCAAATCTGCTGCCTAACCCTCAAGTCCCCCCCTTACGCATGCGTCTATCTCACATTTCCGTGGTGATCGTGGCTACCTTTCTCCTTGCTAGCATGGCCAACGCGACGCCCACGGACTCCGACCCAGCCAAGATCGCCCCAGCGACTTCGCTGGAAGGCCCGACCCAGCGGCTTCTGAGGACCCACCCCACGAACTACGAAGACGATGATTCCGAAGAACGAGGAGGTTTGAGTGCCTTAGAAAAACTGAAGTTTAAAAGCATGATGGGGAAAGGCAAGAACGCTAACGATTACGCAGTCAAGTTGGGAATTGCTCAAGCTTTGAGACTGGGGGAGACTGACAGTGGGGTTATGAATCGGCTCGTTGCGACGAAGGAGTATTTGAAGTGGGTAAAATACTTCAACTATTTGAAGGACCACAAGTAGACAAAGTCTGCAGATCAAGCACGCTACCGCTGCAAGAGTATCAAGTCCTGAATAAGCAGCGTCTGGCCTCGAACCAGTTGCAGATAGATTGTAAACTGACGATTAACGATATATTGCATTTGGTGAACCAGCAAAATATTGCCTCCTCACTGCAGCCTGCATTTGATACAGGTGGTTACGGACCAAAAAGGCAACACTGCTGTGGCTGTACACTGCGTGCAACACCATAACCGTCACCTCAGGGAACAAGTACTAGTATCATGCATTGTCAAACTTGTTTACATTTGTTTGCGAGAGACGCCAAGGAATGGGACTCCAGCACAGTAAAATCAGAATCGAGCACCACAATCAAAAAGGGACTTAAGCACCGCAATATTTAATCGTCAGCATCGTCGATACAAACTTCAGGGCCGGGGAGTAGGTTGTCCCGATTTATAAAGATTCAAGGAGCTTTGACTTCATATGGTATTGACAAACGATTTACTTGTGGCTATAATGCAAGTTCGCTTAACGGTACCGTATTTGAGATCTCCTAATTCAGACCGCGTGATAGCCAATTAAATCGCGTACAACCACCAGCTCAGCAGTTTAGATCT
>KV724348.1:0-30308 GCA_000500205.2 Phytophthora lateralis | reverse complement strand
ACGTGTATGAGGAAGCGTAGGAGTGTTTAACTTAGATTAAGTATACTTGTATCCACAAGTATAATTAAACCTAAATAAAGGGAATAAACGATGGCTTTGGTTCAAAATGAGAACTTAATTGATTGTTAACTGGGTTTCCTCTTAAAACCGATATCTATAATGAGGGGATCTGCCATCGGATGGCTCGCAGAGTCCCTATCTAATGAATGACTCTTATTGGTAGAAATATGCTTCTTTCTACCAGTAATATCTCTTTGGAAATGAATGTTTACCACACTGTGGAGTGGTCAACATGAATGTAGCCATTAGTGCATGTTACACTAAGGTAGGAGGTGAACCGACTGTGTAGCCCCGCTACAGCAGTCATGCTGGCGGCTGGAACGTCCATCAGGATCACGGTGCTGCACATGCTCACGTCCATCGAGCGAGCAATTGTCTCTCGCTCCCTGCAGGACTCCAAGCACCACTTGCGTCGCTTCATGGCGATCATGCTGCCCATTTCTTTCGTCAGTAGTCTCTTTTTTGAACCTGCCCAAGCCCCTACTGGCCATCGTCATATACTCCGCAAAGTTTACATCGTCCGTTGGTGTTCAGGCCCAACAATCAATAATTAGCCACTTGGTGACTTCGGGTCGACGTCTCCAAGCTGTTCATGAACCCTTCGGATGTGAAAGTCGCTGGTTTAACGTATGAAGTGCGCTCGTTGGAGCAAGATGATGATCAACTTGGCAAAGGCCAGAGGCCTCCTGAAACTATCGGGTCGGGAGCTCACGTGCCTGGCCAGCTTTACCGCTCGGATCGTGAAGCGCATGAACGTCGTAGTGGACCTTAACCTTAATATCATCGTCTTTCTCGTTTCCTGCTTTGCCATAGCGACTCAACAGCGCATTTCGTAGTCACTCTCGTCCGCAAAGACCGCCGGCGCCTGGGATGGTCTTCTCCTCCACCGCACAGAGGCATCGGTTCCGCAAGGTTCAAAGTCCTGTCAACCGACGGCGAGATGTCGACTTCAGATTCCGCCAGCGCTTCATCCTCTCCCATCCGGGACACCGCTTCCTCGCCATGTTGGGGCCCTTCTTCCTCTCCCAATTCCTCGGTCGACGCACAACTGATTGAGGAAGCCGCTGGGCTTGCAGGGTGCTCCTGAGTCGACAGAGACAAAGGCCTCTCTATGCTATCGGCTGGATTATCTTGAGGGATATCCAATACAGAATCAACAAATCTCTCAACAGCTGGTGTTGCCAAGGTACATGTATAGGGCTCCGATGATTCGTCCGAAGATGAGGACACACCACGTGCTGGTATTGTTTGGCGACTGTGCGTGGGACGAACAAACTCTCTGGGTCTCTGATCAACACCTGGGCAATGAACACCTCCCTGGATAAATGCGGCCACCACGTGACAACACATTTGCATGTTTCCTATTGTGCGCACGACTTGCTCCGCGTATCGACAATCCAGCCACCCTCCGGCAACCCCTCCGTCTGCATCCGCCGCCCGTTTACAGACTTGATAGAGTTCATCACAGCTTTTTCCCCCGATGATGTTAGGCGCAGGGGCCGTTGCATAACGCAATACAGATCTCCGGGCAAATCCCCGTCAGGTGGAATTCTGTTCACCGAGAGACATCCTTGTTTGTACATGAATCAGTACAGGTGCATCAAGCGATCTGCTGCTTCAGCAACAGTGCTGAACGGGGTATCCTGATTAAGATATCCAAGCCGTGCCCGATCCAAATTTTTAATCACTTCGCTCGGGATAGCCGGGCCATCCGGGCACTGCTGCTTCACGTTTCGGTGGTATTGCTCCTAAGGATTGTTTGTTGCTGCGTGCCCACTGGGTGTACAGAACGCTTGCCACCGGGAAAATCGCGAGGGATTCACCCACGTTTTGGAGATGTGGTCTGTGAGTTTGCGAACCGACGAACTTGGAGAAGTCCACTCCATCTCTCAATTACACGAGCTCTTAGTCTAGGAAATTCTTGCTCTGTAGCATAGTGCATGTCGTACAGCTCCGAAAACACAGCCCGTGTGTCTGCGATGCAAACTCTCTTAGATTGAGAATGCTTTCAAATGCGTTGGGTAACATGAACTCAGCACATGCGAACTGTTGAGTATTGTTATCTCAGAAAGGCAAGCGTTGAATTGTGCTTTGTCTGCGTCCATCATCTTAAATTGCGTTGAAAATTCAACGCCGGAGGAGTCCAAGCACACACGCTTTATTTTCCGAATGCACCATCCATTGTCGATAGCACGTTTTTGCGACGTACAAAACTATGCAAATGGGATGAAATGCCCGTCCCGATCAGAGTATCCACAAGCAAATACACGTAGCCGTTGATTACCATGCTGTGTGTCAATGTGAAAAATTGACGTGCAACCTGGGTGATTTTGCACGGCGATATAGTCTTTGACAAGGCGGAGACACGTCATACCTACACGAAAAGGGTAAGCTTTTGAGCTGTCGCCCAGCTGGAAAACTCTTTGCGAAGCCCCTGGTTGTGCTCCTGGCTGGGTATCACACAGAACCATCATCTCCGTTTCTAGCAGCGTGGCCAGATTCAACTGATCCTACAAATCCCATCGCAAAGCTCGATCATGGGTGCCATGGAGTATTTAGGATTTGTCCGCGTGTAGTTCTTGACAAAATCCGTGTCCTTCCGATCTTTCGGAGCAGGTCCTGTCAATTCCTGGTCGTGGATCATTGCACCTTTTGTCGTATGTAATCTGGAGCCGTAGTTTTCTCCCCGCTACCAAGGCTGGCCACTTTAAAATCCTTTATTTCTGCCCTGAGTTGGCGCTTCTTTGGCGTCGCAGGTTTGTTCTGTCCATGATATGCTCGCCCTGCTGGAAAAGCTCACACGTGCTTGACGACAGGCACGATTTGAACTTGTATCGACAAGGACAGACCGATGCGATCTCAGATTCATCACCATCGCCATTGAGATCTCTCCGGGCGCACCGCAGAGCGGCAGAAAACCATCCGTGACTGCATACGCGTGCGAGTTCATTATCTTTATCAAACAAATGGTCAATAGCCCAGCCGATTTGAGTGCATTTACTGATGCTATGCATCGGTAGACTCGTTCGAAAGCCATCTAGTGCAACGGCTGCGGTTGATCGGTAGATCTTAGTCCATGGCCGCTGTTGGCACCGCCCGGGTTCGATATCAGCCTCAGATTCCGGTGTCTCCAGCTGTAGTAGCTCCTCTAAGCGTCCGCGGTGGCCTGGATCGTGCATGTATGTTGAAAAGTGTTGTCAACACGTTGACGTGCTGTTTTGGTGGAGCCTATTTTTGTTTTGGTGTTGACACCTGATCTCTTGTGTGTGTGTTCCCGAAGAGAGTTTGGGTGGAGCTACACTTTTTCTAGACAGGGATGCATTTTTGTTTTGGTGGGCGTACCCCTCACTCATCTCGTGAGTATCTCATGAGTCCTCGTAGGTCGGATGGTTGTCGCGAACATGCGACACCAAATTGGTGTATCCGGTCTGGGGTGTGCTTGCGGCACTTACTGCAGGCCTTACAAACTTGGTAGCCTGATAGTTCTTTGTAGTGAACATGTCGAGGACGGTGGTGGGGCTGGGTGGAATTGATTTAGAAAATTCAAAAGTGAGTGCAAAGTGTAGAAGTAACGAGTTGAATGCAGTGGTGGCTAGTTGCCAGCACAATCACCAAAATATTATATCGCTTTGCTTATAATGTTAAAATAAAATATTGGTGCATTACTATTTTGCCAAAATAAATTATTTCATACGAAAAAAACAATACATTGTTTTGAATCTGCACATAGGGCAAAAGCTCTCTATGAGGTCAGGAAGCTGCAAAGTGAAGTCAGTACGCGATAAGAGTCGCTATCCTTCGAGCCGTCGATCGAAAGCTTCTGTAGGCCATCCACACATAAGATCACCTTCATATCCTTCATGTTGTCGATGTTCTCCAGTTTGGCTAGGATCTCAATCACTGTTTCAATGTTTAGACGAAGCGACGGATACGCTTCCGCCAACCTTTTAGGAACCGTCGACCAAGCTTCTCGTTCTTTCGCGAGCTGCATTCGGTTGCTAACGTCAAAATCCGGAGACTCCGTGTTCAATAATGAACCACGCGAGGGAGTGTCATTCTTGAAGATCACCCGAAACACGTACGCGTTTTTCATTCTCCTCGCAAGCGTCGTATTATTCGATCGGAGGGCAACTTCACAGATTAAATATTTCATTTCATCCAACATGCGTGACTTTCCAGTTCCTAGTCCACTCACCACAAGATCGATAGCATGATTCTGTGTGTCCTCATTCTCAACCAGCCATGCGTTGTAATGAAGAGCCAGGGACTCGCTCAGGGCTTCCGCGATTTTCGATGCTCCTTGGTATTTCCACTGGTTCCCTAAACTTAACCAAAGTGGTTTTGGCTCCCTCCACTCGGTCGCGCTCATCAAATTCTCTAGCCGAACATCGCTTGTTAAATTGGGCCCCGCTTGGGGCCTCCAGCAGCACGTGAATTTGCCTCAACTTTGGGGCGAAATCTCCAGTCATGTTGTTCTCGTTCAGCACGTCCTTGATGGGCCACGTCCTCTGCTCTCGAGTGATCATCGTGTAGGCATCATCCCCGACTTCAGTTCCTGCACATCTGGGTCGATAGCTGGCAGCCATGCGTAGTCCTTTATTGCCAGGTAGAGTCTGCATCAATCTGGATATTGTTTGGCTCCTTGATCGATTTCTTCAAGACACCCATCCGCTCGGTTGTCTTAATCTTGACAGGAGCCACGCTTCCAGCTCCAAGAATGCAACACACAAGGATCACCTCCTCCGACGCGTCGGATTCTCGACTTTGCTACTGTTCGTGATACCACTGAGGATCGCATTCGGTGTCCTGTGAGTGGACGGTGTTTGATCTTTGAGGCCTCCAGCGCAACTTTCTTTGGAAATTTATAACCGAACGTGGTCAAGTGGCATCACTCAAAACATTTCCATGGCGCCGAAATCAAAACGAAGTCTCTCATTCCTGAATCGGCGGCGTTGTGGGATTATTGGTACAGCGCGTAGCGCGTTTCCTGTGGACATGGACGCGGATCAGTCGGTGAGGGACTTGAAGAAGGCTATCAAGAGCGAGAGCTTGGCGACAATTAAGGGGGACATGAAGGAACTGCAGCTCTTCCTGGCCAAGACGAAAAACGCGTGGCTATCACACGACGATGCTCTGGACGACGTTTTGTGGAGAGGATCAATTGACACTTCGTATACGACGATGCGTTCGTCGTGGAAGATGAACACTTTGGGGCGAACAATTCACTAGGAGATGAAGTGATCCGGAGGTTCCGGAAATCCCTTTGAGCGAGGCAGCGACACCGCCGTTCACAGTAGAAAAAGCAGAGAGGATCGTAGACGTGCTTGGCGAGATAAGGAAGAGAATGGAATTTGTCGCTGACAGAGATGAATTGCCGCATTTGGACAGCAACTGAATCGTGCAATTGACCTGGCTGTGCTTCGGTACAGTATTTGGCAATGGCTTGTACATCCGACAGGAATATTGGGACCTCCATGCGCTGATCGAGGAACAACTGGCGTCAGATGATTTTTTCAGTAGAGTTCTTGTGGTTGGCAGTCCTGGGATCGGGAAGTCCGTATTTGGCGTGTTTTTGTTGCTTGTGTTTATGACGGAGAGAAAGGATATTGCCTACCACCGTCATTCTTGGGCATACTACTTCAATTGGGACAGACAAGAACCACAACCAGTTTCGAAAGGATAGTTGCCTCAGGTTGTACATGAACCCTTGGACCAGAACCGAGTGTCAAATACTCGCCGACGCAATTCACTTGGAGGACGACGAGTGGTTTCATAGATTCAATCTCGTGGGAGGCAAACCGAGATTCGTGTTTGCATCACGTGGCAGCTTTGAGGACTTGGTAGAACGTGTGAAAGGAGCGATTCCACAGTGTCGAGAAATTGAAGGACCAGGCTCAGCTTGTCGAGCAGAATGTGTTCGATGAGCATCAGATGGAGCACCTTATCTTCAATTTGTATCGAGATGAGAACGAACCCAGTTGTTATTGTTTGGATATTCGTATTTGGCAGTGAAGACTATCGTCATCGCTCGCTTAAGTAGTGGCACGGCCGATGAAAATCGCTCGTAGGTGCGGACTCCTGCACCGAATTTACAGTCGTGGCGAGGAAAGAAAAGTGAGAGCTGTCTGCTGCAAGATCTTGTCACCAGAAGGTTTCGTATGGGATCACTCGAGCGACGGAATGACGCAACATGGCATGGTTCGGGGATTGCATAGCGTTTCATCTTGAAAATGTGCCCAGGAATCGAGTTCGAGTGCTACCGAGAACTCGCTCATCACTTCGAGCCTTGATCAGATTGGCAGTCGAGTTGGTTAATCCGAGAATACAAAAACACAACTAAAGATTGGTCAATGCAGCGTACCAGTCGATGGTCCGATGTAGTACATGTACGGGTTGGGCGGGATAATCCCAGATCTGAGCAAGAAGCACGAGCGCTTATGCGACCTCACTTGGTATAGATTGAATGTGCTTGAGCAGAATTTGAGACGCTGAGCTCCGCGATACCTACAAGTCAGTTATCTTCACCGTATGAACTTGCTAACCAACGTAGTTAGACCGAAAAGAAGCTGCGTGACAGTGGTGAGCCCGTAGATAGCTGGCTTTGCTGTAACCTTGCGAGAAATGGCAGGGTGACTGCTTCCACCGGAACAGCTTCAGGATGTCGGGAGCTACTGCTTCTCCTTGAGTGGCATAAACTAGCTTCTCACCGATGATTTCATCCTTCAGAATATCTGGCCGATAATCGGTGTTGTCAGCGAGGGATATTCAGAGCTTCCCTTGACCGACTGAAACTTGTGAAGGCGTGTCGAAAGAGAGCGTTAGTCGACTATAATGTTCGCCACGGCATCGGTAGTTATGACTTGCATATCTTCGGACGCTAGTTGGCATAGAATCGCGTCAGTTCTGAAGGCACTCAACTGGATCAGCACCTTTCGGCACGAGCAAATGCACCCAGTGCATAAAGTCCTGACCTTATTCACCTCACGAATCCATACGGACCCAGCGCTTTACTTCAGATACCTTCCGACTCCCGAGAGAAGTCATTCTGTTTGCAGCTACTACAATACTTCACAGTGAATCATTGCTTACTACACGTAATACCAAAGCGATATCAGTCTACGCGAAGCATATTCGCAAAAACGCTATATACCTCACGAATCCCTGCAAGTCGTACCAAGTCCGTCTCCTTACCTTTTGGCCAACCAAACGGCAATAGGAGTCCGTCTCCAGTCACAGTTGTGAATTCGACTGGTCTTGCTCGATAACGAAGATTATCTCCAATGTCTTCACCTCAAAACTTTCGGGCGATTCCGACAGCATCTTGAGCCATCGATGAAAGTATTCGATACGAAACGAATGCTTGTGAGCTCTCGTCACTTGCACCAAGCGCACTTGCTGAGTACGTTTACACACCATGACAGCGTCATAGCCACCTTGGTTCCATTTTCTTGGCTTAATCCAACCTGGATGAGCAGATGAAAGCTTGGGTATTCCATCCGAAACCACAACAACGGATTGATTCCACGACTCCAGCTTGCTTCCCGCCGCATAAAAAAACTCGAGACGCCCACTTCTAAGACTTGCGAAGAACACCATCTCCAACATCCATCCACTCAATGCTGGGTTTGAACTATCTCGATACGTCGACATGAATATATTCCTGATAGTCCCTGGACAGCATCTGACGGCAGTTAGTGTAGCAGCATATTGACTGATCACGGGTGACACAACACCCACAGCATGAGGTCGCTGGAACTTCCCAAACAATCGAGTGAAGCTTGAAGATGGAGGCGGACCATTCAACGAATCCACGGCACCACTCAATTTCGTCATCACGGTTGCAGTGCGGAAGTGAAAATATAACGACGGCATCCACCTGCGTAGTAATACTTGGTCTCTACCATAGCTGCGCGAGACATCTCTTCTCTCGGCAACACTCCAGGAACATCCAGATATGTCGACAAGCAGTTGAAAACCTCGTCGTCTTTAGTCGCTTCAAGGTACTCATCCAGAGTCCACGAGCACACGTGGAACTCCGCTGAGCGAGTCAAAATCTCCTCGTCATCTTGGACCTTACCACGGGTGGTTTCAGAACAAACAAACGCGAGCCGCCGCCGCTTCACCTCGTTATTCTGAAGGAACCATCCGACGCACTTGCGTGTCAACTCAATAAGCTCGTCTCTAGGAAGTACTGAGAGTTCGAGTCATAAGTGTGCGATTCCCACATGGTCGACCGCCACTTCAAACGCGACGTGGATTTGCTTCAATCTTGGAGTCTGCATACTCGCAAGGCCCACTTTCATCGGATCCTCCGCATCCAGCTCAAGGCCTCCTCGCATTAACACTGTGGTGAGAGCAGTCTCTTCTCCTTTCTTGAACTCCTTGACCACTTCAGAGTTGGATCCGCTGCCCTCTTTGGCTGCAGCTGGTCTGGATTCTGCTCTTCTCCTCCTCCTTGATCGCGTCCTTCAAATCATCCACCGAGTCGCCGACATCCACTTCCACCGAGAACGCTTTGCCCGCTTCTCCAATGATCACGCAGCAGAGCTTTATCTTCCTCCAAGGCGCCAGCTTCTGAGAGAAAGACCGAACTCGTACTGGTGGAGCATACCGACGTACTTCAACATCTGCGACATGTGAAAGTACGTATGTACTGGAAAGACTGTAGCTCATAAGCCCACAAATGTCTTTTGAGATGCAGCCATCATTCCACGTACCGAACTGTCCAATCAGATTCGTCCTCTCCAAGCAACGAAACCACTTCCCCTTTGGTAACACAAGGGAGAAAGCGAAGAATCTCCGGACCGCGACGCGCATTACGCAGTTCCCAAGGCCCCTCTCGGTCTCGCGCCAGATCCTCCGGCGCCCCACAGTGTCAGTTGGCCCGCGGATCGCGTTCTCTGCGCCGAGAGCGACCTCGTAGCGGCGTCAGGAGCCTCGGAAGAAGAAACTGGATTTTTTTTACGTTGAAGGTTTAATTCGGACTTCAAACGTAGGATTTACGCGGTGCAAACGCCGTTTTAGCCATGGAGGCGGTGCGCAAGCGTCCCCAGCGCGCTAAGAGCGTCAAGCACAAGCCCAAGCAGGAGGAGAAGCTGAGTCTGAGCGACGACGAGGAGACGGTAGCGCTGCAGGCGGCAATAGCCGAGTTAGACGCCATTCAGACGCCGGACACGACGGATAAAGAGATTCAGCGGAATGAGGAGGACCTCCTGGCCTTGTTACAGACCTCTGAGGGTGCTGAAGAGCAGGAATTACTGGTGGCTGAAGGAGCGGGCTCCCAGCCGCCTAATAATCCTAATGGAGACGGTGGGAGGAGCGAGGAGAAAGAGATCCAAGCTGCAGAACAGGAAGAAAAAAGAACTGAAGTTGCAGAGGATGAAGATGCTGGAAGAGGTGACGGTGTTGCAGGAGCAGATCAGGGGGAAAAGGTTGCTACGGACGTGATGATCCCGGTGATTCTTGAAGGGGTTTCTGCCCCTTCGGCTCCTGTTTTTGAGGAGGAACATTTGAGCAGTGTAGGTGTTCCTGAGCAGTTACCGTTGCAACCAAAGCCGAGTGCTCCGCCCCCTCCGCCTCCTGTTCGACCGTCGATGCCTCGTGCATTCCATGAGATTACAGTCTCTGCAGAGATTGATACAGCAGCTCCGTCAGCCCCACCGGTTTTAGATGATGATGTGGTTATGGATGAACACTTAAGGACTACACCGTCAGCGCCGTCTCTGTCGCCCACTGCATCGAAGAAATTACTCCGAGTGATTGCATCACCTCGGAATCCTGAGAAAATGAGTCCAGTAGCGAGAATGTCGGGGAAAGCAACTGCTACAACAACAGTGGAAGGGGCGAGTGTAGCAGTGCGCAATTCTTTTGCCAAATCTTATCAAGCTGAGAAACAAGCAGGACTACACAGCATATACCCGGTGTTACCACGAGAAGCCACGATCGTATCAGATTCAACTGCACCGTCGAAAGAAGGAGTAGTCGATGGAGCACAGGCAAGTTACGAGCAGCTTCTCAAGAAAAAGCATATTCGTGTCAAGCTAGAGCCTTTCGTCAATTACGAAATGAACTTGATGCGGGCTGAGGCATCTCAAAAGCGTCAAGAAATGAAGATGCGTCACATTGAAACCAACAAGGGTGAGCTGTACGCGCGGATAGAGCGCTACTTGTTTTCAGAATACATTTTACACAATGCAGCTTCGACGATGGACGAGTATAAACAGAAAATCGATGTACTGGTCAAGAAAGGTAAGCGAAGACGCCGGTAGTAACCGTGCATTTTTCTGCGAGTACGATGCTGACGTTTTTATTATATTTCAACAGTGTGGACGTTGGAAAAGAAGCGGGTATCTTCGTCCAAACGATGCGGTGACAACGTGGAAATTGAACAACAGATGGAGTTTCAGACTGCAAAGCTGGAGACGGTTCAACTTGAAAAGTTGAAAGCTCATCTGGATAAACTACGGCAGTTGCGCACGGTGGAGGCATCCATGCATACATTTGACCGCGCGATTGCGTATTTTCACGTGGAGCAGTACTTGAACAGTGTTCTACAAGAGCCGACCCTTGTCGCGTTCCTGAACAAAACGAGTTTATCTTGTGGCGGTGTAAGGGGCATTGACGATTTGGATCTCATCCCCGAGGGCGCAAATTTTTATGAAGCACTTCCACAGGGTTCATCTCTTGCTTCATCTGTGGATCACTTGAAATACTGCTTGGATGTCCTGATTTTCTTCGAGAAGAAGGTGACGCTGGGAGAGGAGGGGGTCTTTGGGCGTGTGCCCCAGTCATTCTATCGTGGTGAGCTTACTTGGCATAGTACGCATGCGAAGATGCATTACAGCGCAGCTGGAGGCGCAGGCATGGAGCGCAAGATCAAGTGTTACGCTTGCGGCAGCCTAAACGCACCTATGAAAGCGAATGAGTGGTGCAAGTTGTGCGAAAGCTGCGATGTGGTGCTGTATCTACCGCCATCATCTGTATCAACAAAGACGAACGAGTGGTTTACGAGTGTTCTGAGATTCCGGCAGTCGTTACAGAAGTGGATTTCTACATGCATGCAAAGTCTTTTGCGCACCAAGTCGCTGCAAAATATGCCATATCTACTGATGCACGTGATGTACTTGCCACGGATATCAATGGACGAACGGTCGTGGTTCCTCAGATTTTTGCAGTTCCCGCGTGCAATGGTGCGGACCGATGGATCGCTCAGGAACGAATGGAGCGAAGATTTGGTGGATCACTACATCGCCATGCTACATCTGGTGTTTCATCCTGAGAAATTGCGAAGGATGTCAGTTATCGTTTCTAGTGGACCGCCCAACGGTGCCGCAAAAAGCGCAGCTGTGGGTATGACCGATAGCAAAGGTCTGGTTTCTCCTGAGTGGGTGTTATTGGAGAACCCAGAGATGCTAGACCGCTATTTTCTGTCTGACGACGATTTTGTGGCAGTATTGAACCAGTTTCCCAACACGTTTGCATTTGAGCAGCTGTTCCGCTGCAGCACCGACGTAAAAAAGTGCTTTAGTCGTGCTCTGACGCTGGTGTTAGAGCTCACACACAGCTTGAGGGCATTCCAGGAGTTTGAGAAGTTGCCGACGCGCATTGCACAGCTTCTTGGGCAACTTCTTGCTGATGCAGCGAATCTTCCTGGATCAGGCCGACCCAATGAAGCTGGAATGAAGGACGCCGTGTTCTACCCGACGTTGTTTGATCAGTTATTCCTTACAAGTTTACATGGCCTGATGGCAACTGACTGCAATCGAGTGGCATGGAAGAGTTTGAACTTGTTCCCGTTTGGCTCGTTGTCTGAATTGGCGAAGTGGGACGTGCTGGCTCTGCTATTATTTAACCTCCACAGCTTACCGCTGGAGGCCAAAACAGCGTCGGGATGGATGCAGTTCATTGGTAAACCAACCTCTCAAGGTGTGGATACTCGTGCGCTGGCCCGTCAACATCTGTATGACCTTATTGAATTGGATACCGAGAGCGCTGTGCATTTGCTAAATGCTGTGGCTAGTCTTGCTGCATCTTGTCGATCCGGAACTTCTTCAGGGGGCACCCGCTTTGGCGAACGAAATGATCTGGTGTCTGTCGCGGTGCACGAGCTGTTTATGGGTGGGTACACCGTGGGACCCTGTCAACAAGCTCTCGGCGATAATGGAGAGCGGGCGGCAGCACCCCTCAGCACAATTTGTCTGGCACATCCATGGGTTCTGTCGCTTCTGATTACACTGCTATTCAAGTATCACGAATGTGCTGCAACGTGGATTCACGTGTTCGAGACTTTTCCGATCAATCGCTGGATGCCTACACCTCAAGATTTGCTCAATTTACAGGAATGGCTTCTGCTAGAAGATACTGGAGCACCACGAAGTGCGCTGGCTCGTTTTCTTTTGGATCACATCAATTGGGAGTATGATGTGAAACAACAGCGACTGTTTACGGATGCTATGTTACATCACCAGGTAGCCCTTATGGTTGCAGAGGCATTGGTGCTCTACAAGACGCGGCAGGAGCGGGCAAGTGACCTGGAGTCAGCTATTGTACTGTCAGGTGGCGGATCTCCTCAGAAATTGGAGATGACATCAATTGCCAAGTCGATTCGTCGGGCGTTATGGCTTGGCGAAACAATAGATTTTGAAAAGTGGTGCTGGAAGTTGATGCTCAAGCTGCGATTTTACTCGCCCAAGACGCAAGAGCCACTACTGCCTCTCATTGATCTTCGTCATGATCGCTCGCGGGAGGCGCTGACTCTGCGTCGCTGGTTTGCTGGGGCCTCTGTTTTAAGGGTGCTTCCTTCCCGCAAAGTGTTTCCATTCTATACGTCGCTCGAAGAACAAGTTTCCCATATCGGAGATGGCGATAGCGATAGGCGGCGTCTTATGGACGTCGAATTTGGTGGAAGCGGCGGGGCCCCAATTCAGCAAGAGGGGCGGATGCTCTTGACACCGCAGAATCCCAAAGTGATGGGAGGGGACATCGAATCCACTGTTGCAGTCACTGCAGCTCCACGCACGGAGCCTATTGTGGCATATGTAATTTGCCAGATGACGACTTTTGTTTTCAGTGACCGCCTAGATAGGTGGGAGCCGCTATTAGTGTTGCTCAAAAGCGAGTTTTTCCCTGCGGCTATCAAGGTGCTTGGCAATTTGGTCCCGATTTTGTCGCGGCTCGAGAAGACGAAGGATTTCTCGGCAAAACCAGAACCAGCGTTAACACCTCAAACTGAAAGCGAAAACGAGGCAAAGACTGCAACTTCAAACAGCGAGGACGATGGAGAGGCGATTTTATCCGCTGACGAAGCTGAAGGTGAAACACCAGTAGAAAGTGGAGGTGTGATGATGGAGATTGACAACGAGCTGGAAGTGTGCATGGCTGCGATACACGCCCTGTCCACTGACGAGCTGCTGAGCCTGTTGAAGTCGTTGCATGAGTTCTCGTACATCAACACAGACGAACTCCATCGCATGCAGGAAGTTCTCAACAAGGGCTATATTGGTGGGTGGGAAAGCACGGCAAAAGAGCGAATACTGGCAAAGCTTCGTTTTGTGCGTGAGTGCAGCCGTTATTTGCATCCTGTCGTGTTCCCCGCACTCATTAACGAGTGCTTTCCGCAATCGAGCCCGGTCTCGGTCACGACTTCTGCTTTATTCCATGGAGCAATGTCATGGATTTCCTCGGCGCTAGGTGGTGAAAACAGTTCGGGGGCTCTATCCCCATCGGCAGCATCATCGACGACTGCTGCTTTATCGATCCGAAATTCTTCATTGACAGCCACTACGGCTGCCCTAGCGATGATAGCAGGCAATGAGTATTTACCGTCAGCGAAATCGCTGTGTGCTTTGATTCAACGCTCGTTCGAGTATTCTGTCGACAACTTATCGCTTACGGAGTCCATGCGGTTCTGGATGAAAGCCTTATTACAAGTGCCATTTTGGTACGAGAATTCTGCTTTCCGGCATGTTTTGGACACTGTGTTAAACTGCAGTATGGAAAGTTCATACGATTCGAATGTTGTCCGAAGTGCGGTCAGTACATTAGGCCAATCTTCTGATATATTGTACGAGATGGTGGGCTTGCTTGAATCGGCCTTTGACGCTTTTTGCCAGCGTGCTGCCCGGCGAGAAGAAGACTCCGGACAACCAGAGCAGCAATTCCTTGAGAATGAGCCTGTTATTGTTATGAGTTTCTTACCTGCGGTAGCTGCCTCGGCGACATTTACTTCAATATTTGGTGGTTCGTTTGATGTGGCGCAATACGTTAGTGGGTGCCCACATTTGGCCCTGTGGAACTTGCTTATCGAAACACGAAAAGAGGTTCCATTATTTCTAGCTATGGGCCAACTCATGATGAAATATGAGCCAAAAACGATGAAAAAGTTGGAGAAGATGAAGAAAACTGAGGGAAGACTAGCGACAGCACTTGTCGCTGCGCGGGATGGGAAAAGCTTGGACGATCATGATGAGGAAATGATTTACGAAGCCCCGAGTTTTACTCCACGTGTAGGTAACCCCTTTGCATTTGGCCACACCAGCCTGGATTCACTTTCTCAGTACAAGATCTACCGCTGGTGTAACTACTGCTTAGATCTACCCGAGTCTGAGTCCACCCAAATTCTCTACTGGCAGGTGTTCTTTGCACTGTACTTTGCAACTGCGGGTGGATCGCACGTGTTCGGGCATCACTTCTTGGATCGTTCAGGCAGCCGAAGCGCTAAGCGTGTTCACTTACGGAAGCACCTGCAGACTAAGTTGCGAAAGCTGGTAAACTACTGCTCCAACCAGGCCCAAGTTGTGCTAACCGCTACGAACGGTTCGGGTTCTAGTGCTTCAAGTGGTGTGGGCTCTGCGGTAGAGTTGAAGGAGAAGAGATACGCTCACTTCGTAGCTCTATCGCAGCTCTACTCTGCAATGGATGTGTGGTTGGAAGAGAAGGATCCAAACCAGTGGCTCAAAGAAGAGGAGTTGATGGGTTTACCACGCCATTACGAGGTTGAACGACTCAAAGATGTCCTTCGTCTCAGTGACGCGTTGCTAAATTCTCATTCTGACGATAAGAATTGGTTTGATTTGCCTTTGTGGACAAACTGGTGTGGTTTCGAATTCACTGTGAGGCGTACAACACCTCAACTTGCAAGCAGCAACGATCATGACGCTAGGAGCGAGTCTATGGCGCCGTCATTGTCGACCCCACTTGCTGCAGTCGGTGAAGAAGATGACTTTGCATTTGTTGAAGTGGCATCCGAGCTGGCAAGACGACACAGCAGCTTTGGTGGTCTTGCTGGATTAACCACTCTCAGTATTCGACCTTTACCACTAGTGGCAGATTTGTGTGGACCAGCAAGCTTGACACAGCTGCCAGCGGTATCTGCCGTTCTTTCAATGGCGAGGTGTGCGATTACACCATCTATTCCTCTGAATAAGGTGGGATTGAAGACGTTTGCCATGAAATTCTCGGAGAATTTATCTGTGTTGGTGGCGCTTGACTCTGAAATGGTGGATAGTGTGTCGCGGCTTTATATCAGCAAGGCAAGAACAGTGACGCAGAGTCTGACATGCCCGGAAGGTACGAGCTGCCGCAGTCCCGCGTCATTCCGCTTCGAGTTCTTAGAATGGATGATGGACTCGAGAATGGACGATGCTATCCAATCAATCCGTGTGCAGGGAGAACGCTGCGATATGCGGTCTATGGTAGTAACGAATGTTATGTCGTCACTGAGTGAATACAACCAGGAAGACCCGACACTTTCCTCGGCAACGCCATTCGCAGCTGAGCAATTTCTTCAGCTTAATGGAGACGGGTTTATGTTGTCGCTTCAGATTCTGCTCATTGACCAAGTCGTGCGAACACTGGATTTGGAACACCAGAAGCTTCAGCGTCAAAAGAAAACGCTGGCGAGCGAGGCACCATTGGATACGGTCAAAGACGAGGAGAACGGAGAACATGACGAGAAAAATATTGTTGAGGCAGATAATGTACCGGAGCGTGAGCAGCTCAATCCTATGGAGGAGAATGAAAAGCAGATAGAGCACCTGCACAACAGGGGGCTAGAGTGGTTTCGTCTCCTCACTGAGCTGGACACGAAGCTGTCACGCATGGTGCCGCCGTTGCGCGAAGCGTTATGGCGCTCTATTAAGCAGCTGGGTCTGAGCTTTGTGTGCGTGGACGAGCGTGAGACGTGCACGCTACTTCAACTGATGCTGGAAGATCCATCACGCATTAATCTGCTCAGCGACTGCTTCTTCCCAGCAGCTGCACCGTCGCGTTTTGTTGAAATGTTTGCTAAGCTTATGAGTGCTAGCAGTTCGTCCAAGCTCTCGACCGAACAGAAGCTCACGCTGTTGCGCCGCTTTGACTTCCGTGCGTGGTTACAGACCAAGAGCCCCCAGAGCCCCATGAAATTTGATCGGGACACTGTTTTGTGCGTGATTCTGGGTGACATTAGCCACCAGTTTCCTGCAGACCGTAGCCTGGTGGATACTGGTCGAAAGACCAAGGACAGCAACACTTATCAGCATTTGGGCGAAGTGCTGCGTGTATACGCAAAGGTATTGCAACTGATCTGTTCTGCGCATCTGGAGGATCACGTTGAAAAAATGGTGCACGCTCTGGTTGGTGTTCATGACGACTACCGGTTCCAAAACTCTACTGTCGGTAACGAAGAACCTGCTTCATCTGCTGGTGGTGATGATGACTCCGGTGCCTCAGGGTTGGCGGTGCTTCCTCGTCCAGTGGATGCTGTGGTGTGGGAGGCTCTTGTTGGGATCCCATTGGCTGCCTGGAAAGAACTGCCGCTTCTGCTGGTTCAGTCTTGCATTACGTTCCTGAGTCAGCATATGTCGTCTTTGCGGTGGCAATGTGGGTTGTCTTCCAGTGGTAGCTTGACTACAGGAAGTGCCCTTGGCAGCGGCAGTGAGTTACTTCGAGGAAGACAGACGTCAAGTGTAACAACTGCTTCAACCGCGAAGTACCCTATCGTATACTGGCAGCGCCTCGGCGTCCTCAAGAGCTTTCTGGACTTGTTTACACTTTGCTGTCGTGTTGCCCCTGAGCAGCAGCAGTGGGGACTTATTATAGCGTTTTTCGAGCCTCTGCTTTCGACTTTGTACCAGCCAGCTACCAATACAGAGGGATCGGCTATCAGTGCACCATGGTCAGAGCAAGATACGATTTCAACGGGGACGACGATTTGCTCGTGCTTTGTTGCTACATGCTCCGAGTACCTCAAGAACCTCCCGTTAGCCGGCCCACAGCAACGAACAGCCGTGGTAAGCTACAGCGATGAGACGGAGCTGACTCAAACGACGAAACTGTCTCAGATTTGGTCTTTCTATCTGGCGGTGCTTGTCCCGCACGCACCGACCCACATCTGCAAGCACTTCCATCAGTTCGTAACGAGGTTAGCGTGGGAGCACTGGTGTCTCACTCTGGAGATCGTGCAGCAGATGCGTGAGCTCGTGCAGACAGAGAAGCAGCAGTTGACAGGGGTGGCTGGCAGCACAGAACAAATCATTCCTCCGTTGCACTCAACGTTGTCGCCATATCCATTCGTTTCATGGTTAGTGCGGGACATCCTTTGTCGCACTACGTGGAAATCGACAGACGCATGGCTCGAAGCCCAAAGCGAGGCTGTGTGCTCGTCGTTTCTACTGGAATTTGCGAAGCTGTGTCTGGAGCTGGTGCTAGACATGCCCCACTTTCAGGTTCAGTCTGGTCATGCAGCGTCAACGAACGTGCTTCCACCTTACTTCGTCAATTTCATCAAGCAGCAGTCAGCCTTCTGGATGAAATGGAAGATGACAATGGGAGATTTGGAAACTCTCAAACAGTTTACACTAGAGGCGCTGAAAGAGCCTCTTGAAAGCCGAGCAAACCCAAGAAATGGATCGAGTATCGCCCCAGGTGGACCCTTCCCAGCAGCACCAAGCGCAGCGATGATGCAAGACGCGTTTACAAGACTGCAATTGGTACTTCGGTTGTTTGGGCAGATAACAACATTGCACCACACCAAGGTTCCAAGGCGGGAGAGTTTGCAGCGGGTGGGCCTTTTCCTGAAGCTCCTTTTCGGTGTGTTTGAGGTAAACGATCGCGGCGGTCTGGATGGCAATCGCTACAGCTCGGAGTACGCCGCGTGGTTGATGGTCTTATACGGATCTAGTTGCACAGCGCTGTACGAGAAGCTAGACGAGATCGTGCACTTTTACAAGCAAGATGCCGGCAAAGAAAGTGGTGAAGCTGTCAAGTGCGTTGACGAGTCCAAGGACGGCGTCTCGGAAGAAGATCTGACTGCCGCAGTGTCGGAGGTATTGCGGTTCTGTAATTTGTCACTTGTGGAGGTCTTCTTCAAGCAGATGCAGAGTAGTCCGAAGGCTGGCAGTGGGGGAAGTGGAAACACCTCTTCATCCGCGTCAGGGAGTGGTTCTCTTAACTGGAACAAATGCGGCAATGTGGTGTTCGTGGAGATTGATGCTCTTGTGCGCGACTTCGCGTCCAGCCAAAAGGCATTGCAACAGCGAAATTATCGGGGTCATCATAATTCCTCCGACAAGGAAGAGGAGGCAAGCAGTATAACGATTTCTTCGACCCAGTCTCCAGCTGAGGCCATTGGTACACCGCTCGGGAAGGTGCTGTGGAGTTTTCTAGCTTTCCGGGGTGGAGAGCTCGCTTGTCTGGCTGCGTGTGGACGTACTCTGGCATCGGTACACGTGATGAGCCAGGTAGCAGAGAAGAGCATTGAGAAGTGGATCATCGAGGAACGTCGGGGGATGTGGGACGCCTTGGCGCTGCGGTTGCAGGTGCCGGAGCTGAGTGGCGAAGAGTTTGAGGCGGCTTGCTTAGAGCAGGGCAAGCTGCTGACATTACAGGTTCTCTTCCTGCAGCAGTTGCGCCGTGCGCCTGTGCTGACGGAATCGCTGAGTCTGGCGCTGCTGACAAAACTCATGGGTTGGATGGAACGCGCTCGTGTGGGTAGCAGTTCGCTGGCGCAGATGAAGTTGCTGTTTATCGCTGCTGAGGTAACCAACTTTGTGTGCAAACCGCTCGCGGACGTATTGCCGTCGACGCTGAAGAAGCAGATGCTGCGTCAGTTGTGCGATCTGCTTCTCGAGCTGGGCCACGCGCGTCGCAACAACGGCATTATGAAGGCCATTGGACTGGGTGGTTCGCTGCAGTACGGCGTCGAGTTCCACGTGTCTTGCCTGGCTGCTGGCATCTTCCTGCGGCTGCAGACACGGAACAGCGCGCCTCTGCGAGTGGACGATCGCATCTCGTTCAAGATGACCCGCACGACTGAAAAGCACCTGCGATCGTTAGAGGCCATGCTACAGAGCAAAGACGCCTTTCAACTGGGGCGGCGCGCAGACGCGTTGGTGGACTTGGCTCGAGATGCACGTCGAAGCCTCGCGGACCAAGACGAGTTTTTTGTGACGCTCTTCTCGAGCATGTATCCGGTTCAAGGGTGGCTGCTGGCAAAGTGCTTGCCGTAGGAACAAGACCAATAGAAAAAAATAGTAGCGTAGTACTTCGAAGTAATTATGATCAGACCCAACAAGATGAACGTCGGTTTATTCTGTTGTCTTGCTAGATGTACGGCAAATGGTTGCTATAAACCTACTCATTCGAGTCAAGTGAAGATGTCCCTATCGCCCAGGTCTCGTCTCGTTATATTCGTAGCCACCTTCGGAGCTGCAGTTGCATATCGTTGATGCAGGCATCTAGAGTATACTTTACTCTAGTTGTTGGAGGTCTGCGGGCTCCCAGGCTCCCACCTGTGAAATTCCAGTGATTGTTAGGACCTCTTCCTCCATCACGAAGTAGTGCGATCCCTACCAGGTCGACCGCTACTCCAAACTGGTGCTGGTTTGGAGTAGCCTGGATTCTGAATAATCTAAACGATCTAAATATTCTAAACTTTATGAGTGAAATCAAAATTACTCAAAACTCATGAGCTACGAATGGCCGTCTTCGCGGTCGGACTCGGTTTTCGGTTTTCGCGTGTTCTTGAGAACAAGAGTGTGCTGAAGAAGCTGTTTACAGAACCGCAATTAGCAGAGTTGGTACTGAGATTGGCATCAAGTAAAAGGCGGCAGCTGAGGAGTTAAAAAGTGCTATCAAGGATATTGGGTTTTGGAGAAAGCTGGAGCAGGTTGTGGGGTTCCTCGACCCTGTGATTGAAGCGCTTCGTGAACTAGAGTCGGATAACTGTCCAACTTCTCGCGTGTACACGCGATTTCGCTGGCTGCTGAATCAGCATTATGGATTTCATCCATTCAAAGAAGCGACAGACAAGGTCAATGTGTTAGCGTACGTCTACGTTAATCACCACTATCCGGAGAGCACGAAATTCTTGAGAGAGAGGCGGCGCCGACGCCGTCGGAGTAGAGTACGTGAATGGCATTCCGAGCTGCGCAAGTCTATTTTGAGCAAGCGTAGTTTTGATCTATTTTGAGCTATTGCGCAATTAATTAATATCGAACGGGTGAATCGTTTTTAAAAAGTAGTTTCGAAAGTAATCCAAACCAACACTTAAAGTGATGAATTTATCCTCTTGATCGGAAAGATACGGTGTCCAGCACTTCGTCCACTACGACAGTGACTATTCTCCCTTTTCCGACGATAAACCGCTTTCCGCGACGTGGCAGGTTCTGGAAGGAGTGAGGAGAAAGAAGGAGAACTTTGCTACCGAACGTGAATCATCGGAAATTGTCGAATGAGAGAAAGTGATGCAGCATCCACAACATGGGTACATTTTGCTCACCAATCATCGAGTTTTCTCCTTTCTCATCCTCCAATCAAAGCATTTCATCTCTCGCCACATATCAATCAAAAGTCCAAGTTCAAGTCAGTATCGAATCGACCAGGGAAGACACAAGTGCACGTTTCGACGATGGCGACCAAGATCCTGGCGTTCCTCGCGACGTTGCTTCTGTGTTTTGTGGCCTCTGTCGCAGGTCAGGACGCAGCTGCGCCAGCAGCTATCAAGGCGCACGCCAGCCACATCCTCGTGGACACGGAGGCCGAGGCCGACGAGCTCAACGCGCAGCTCACCGAGGCCTCCAACCTCTTCCTCACGTTCGCGCAGCTCGCCAAGGAGCACAGCAAGTGCCCGTCCAGCCGCAAGGGCGGGGACCTGGGAACGTTCGGCCGCGGCCAGATGGTGCCCGAGTTCGACAAGGTTGCCTTTGAGGGCGAGATCGGCGTCGTGCACAAGGTTCAGACGCAGTTCGGCTGGCACCTCCTGCTCATCTCGCGTCGTCTGGACGGCACCGAAGAGCCGGACAAGTTCCGCGGCCTGAAGGAAACATTGCTGAAAATTATGCCCTTCCTTGGCCCGATTATCCTCATCGGAATTATGGCCTTGGGCGCGAGGGGAACGAAGGGGGGACCCCGCGCCCACGCGTACCATATTTTGGTCAAGTCGGAGGAGGAGGCTGACAAATTGTTCAAAGAAATTGACGCTGCGGATGATAAGAAGACCAAGTTGTCGGAACTGGCCCAGACGCACAGTACCTGTCCGTCGGGCAAGAAGGGGGGAGACCTCGGAATGTTCGGACGTGGCGAGATGGTGCCTCAGTTTGATAAGGTCGTGTTCGAGGAGGAAGTGGGTACGCTCACCAAGGTGCAGACGCAGTTTGGATGGCACGTGCTGCTCTGCGTGGAGCGCCTGGGAGACAAGAAGTCCAAGTAAGTGACGTATGAAACTGGGGATCCTTACGTCCTTCAACAGCAATCACCGAGTGAGAGACGAAAGAGTGGTAAATATATTGCTGTTTTCGTTTTTAAACCGTGGTTATTTGTGAAGAATTTGGTATTGGTGATACGATTCTGACATTTAGCGCGTGGAGAACGGATTTGGGAAGGCCTAAAGTCTGTTATTTTATTTTACTACGATAGTGCTGATCTTGTCGCGCTGGACGACTCGTTTGTCTGCAATCACCTTTATGATTCAAACCACAGATCGCTCTGAAATTTGGGTATTGACCGTAACCAGAGTTTCAATCCAAAAGTTGTCGACGTTGGAGTGCATTTGCAACCGACCGGCATCGGTTTCTGGTTGAGCGGAGACAGCAGCCTAATTCATTCGACCCACCAAAAGAGCAACAAGAATCCATTTAACTTGAGGTTAAGATATGTATTTCGACAAGTACACACAGTTGAAATCTTGAAAACCTCGGAACGAACTACCAAATTGACAGCGGCAATTCGTTCTTGATTGCCGTCCAAACCATCCGACCATCCACTCTCAGGACCCTCCAACAGCGTCCGTTTCTTAGCATCTCACGTCTCACAGATCGCGGTCCTGTTCGTCCTCGTTGTCCAAGTTGTTCAGCACGTCGCCCATCCCCGATCGATCCGTGATCAACACCAAGTGCCAGCCAAACTGCAATGCAAACGTCAGTCAGTCGTCAACTTCAACGCTGCCCTCCTCCAGTATATTTCCGCTTACCTGCGTCTGCACCTTGTGGACTTCCCCCACGGGGCTCTCAAAGGCAACCTTGTCAAACTCAGGCACCATCTGGCCACGACCAAACGACCCCAGATCGCCTCCCTTTCTACTCGATGGGCACTTGCTGCGCTCTTTGGCGAGTCGAGAGAAATCCGCCTCTAGGTCGTCAGACTCCTCCAACTCCTTCAAGATCTCGTCGCACTCCTCCTCGGTCGGGACCAAGATGTGGCTCGCCCGAGCCATGGGCTTCTCCGCCGCCATCACAGCCTTCGGGCCAACATCCAGGATGTTAATGACGGCAATCGCCAGGAACAAGGCCAACAGTGTCGTGAACACACGCTTCATGATTCCCCCCCCCCCAAGGATACACTCTCCGATCTCTCAAAATGACTTTTAACATCTTTTTCTTCTCAAAATAATACATAGTGTGCGCCACACTATGCCGTACTTACGACAGTCCTCTCTGTAGTTCATACAAAAACCAAGTAAAACGTTGTCATGCATTTTGAGGGCGGGCTACTAATCGGTTCTCTCCGCTAATGATGATGAAGGCGCCGCCGGCAGAAGAGGTGCTGGCCCTGGTAAATGCGGCCACGGGGCCCGATGGGAACTTGGATCCGGCCATGCATCAGCTTCTTTTGCAGCTCCAGGAACAACACGCGCTCAACCAAGCCCAGGCCCAAAGTGGTGCACATGCTGGTACAGGTCCCACACTTAATAGTGGCCCCTCCAATAGTGGACTGGTAAGTGCAACTGAAGTTGCGGGTCCCGAACAAGTGGGAGCGGCAACGACAGCCATGACGCGGAAAAGTATCCCCTTGAGCATGAAAAAAGAGGCAATTCAGTGGATAATGGGTCCTGGCCAAGGGGTCCCGTCTCGGGCTGAAAAGCACTTTGGAGCGTTGAATTGGGACGTGAGCGCGTCTTCGTTCCGCAAGTGGTGGAAAAATCGCGACAAGATTTTGGGCGACTCGGCAAGCAAGAAACGGATCAGTGGAGGGGGGAGGAAACCTTTCCTGGAAGACTCGGAGGAGAAGTTACTGGTGGTGGTGATCCAAGAACGAGCCAAGAAGGACCGTGTCACGAGGAAATGGATCGCCAAGACGGCACGGCACATGTTCCATAGGTCGGACTCAACGTTTAAGGCCTCGGAGAACTGGGTCACCAAGTTCATCCGACGCAACGGACTCACGCTCAAGCGCAGCTACGTCACGTCCGATCCTCCTGCAAAATTAGAGAAGCGGCGACAGGCTAGCGGGGTGGCAACCGAGCCAGGCAACAAGTACGTTGCCGGCAACGTCAAGGTAGAATTTGTTGACCTGTAGGTATTGATGCCAACTATTTGCTGTTTTGATGCTACAGTGTGGTTGTGTAGCAATGGGTGGAAGGTGTGCTATTTTATGAACAGGTTGGCTTTTGAGGAGAAACTTAACGTACGGGGCATCTATCCATGCTTATTCTTTGTTGCTGAATTCACTGTTGGTATTTTCTGCACAAGCCTTAATTCATTATTTGCGTTGCTATGGTACCGTTATTCTTATGGGTTGTTGCCTGTTGGCAATTCCCGAGATGAAAATTCATCCAGCCAACTAGTAGCGGTTGCGACGAATGCTACACTTTGACGACTTGGTGGTGAATTGACGATACGTGTTGGTGCATTGTCCGGCCGTGAGCGCGTACGTACCTTCGATGACCTCGGAGTTTACAGAGGTGAGCGTGACGCGTACTTGACTAAGATTTTCTCCGTTCGGATTGGTGCTGCTGATAACGTAATAGTACGCCCCATCCAGCATATTCGCAGCTTGACCGTTGATACTGACGCTGTGGACCCCTACAAGCGTGTTCGTGGGCTGCACCGCAACCCAGAAGCCATTGCTGCCTTGCTTGAGGCAGATCTGGATGGTTTCTGGGTTGGGGCAGTCCACAAACTGCCAGCGAATTTTCAGACGACTTGGATCAAATCCCGTGACGGCCTTGAAGACAGTCGGGGAGAGGTCCAAGTCTCCGTACTTGCATTCCGGGCACCGATCCACGATCTGAACGATGGCAGATGCGGTCTGATCGGCACACTGAGAGTCGATGCAGGAGACTTGAACACAGCGCCCACAATTGCCCAAGTTGTTCCACTGCACCTCGTTCAGAGCGGCGTAGTTTGTGGGTGCCAGGCTGTTGTACGACATGAAGTTGCAATTGCCGCTGCTAACTTGCCCAAGCGTGTAGGCGGTACCATCGCCTTGGAAGTATTCAGCTGATGCGAATCCGGTGATAGTGGCACACAAGGCGGGGAGGACACGGAAGAAGGACGTGTTGACCATGGTGCTTGGATTGGATGTTGAAGTCGAATTGAGGTCTGGCAAATTGAAGCAGCCTCCGTTACCAAGCAGACAGTGTTGTTCTCGGCCTCCATGACAGTCACAGCGAAGAGATCAGCTCGGGAACGTTGATTCCGCTAAACGGAGGTCGAGCGACACCTAAGATCAGAGCCATACGCGTATAATAATACTTTATCTTGTCTGTATTATCCCAGAATTTGTTTTTTTTCTTCATCGCAGGCGCCCCAATAATCATAGGAACGAGAAAGCACGTACTCAACGCATTCCTGGAAACCATTTCGGGGTTGCAAAGGCTACATATGTAAGTATAGTTTTATCAATCTTGGTGGGGGAAGTGGCGTGGGATGCTGGTGCCGAAGCTAATTCCAGAGAACTTTGGCTTGATTCTGGCGAACATTCACGTGTCGATCTACATTTGGTAAATGGGACGTTGCTTCAAAGAAGTCTCCGAATAATGCTACTGAAGCTGTTAGAGTCCTTTCTGAAATGGTCGTTGGGGATGAAGATTTTGCTGCATTCCCTTCTCCTTCGTCTCGGATTCGTCAAACGCGACAACGGAGGCGATATCTTCCTCAACCTAAAAAACTGAGAAATAGTGCAATAATGGAATGTTTTATTTACTCATATAACGTTATGTACGTTGACACTGTCAACTTGACAGACTTCCATTACGAGCAGCTCCGGTTTGAACTATCTTGTCGCCGTCGCTCGTACATTCAAATACAATTAGTCGCGACGACTTCTCACACGGCACTTGGGCGAACTCGTAGTAGGAGTCGCTGTCGTGGGAGTGGGTGTGGCCGTAGTAGCAGTAGGCGTAGCAGTGGTGGACACAGAAGCCGAAGTGGACACAGGAGACGAAGTGGACACTGGGGTCGAAGTGGTAGACGTAGGGGTGGCAGTAGTGCTAGTCGGGGCCGTTGTGGTCTCCTCTGTAAAAGAGCTATCGACACTGCTTCCCTGTGTCTGAGTAGCGGAGGTAGACGTCGGTGTCGCCGTTGTAGACACTGGAGTAGCAGAGGTGGATGTCGGTGTCGCCGTGGTAGACGTCGGTGTTGCAGTGGTAGACACTGGTGTTGTCGTGCTTGATGTCGGAGCCGTCGTAGTGGTGGACGTTGTGGTCAAGGTGCTACCGGTAGTCTGACTGCTCGTCTGGCTAGTGCTGCTCGCTGTAAACTGCTTGTTCGTGTCCACGCACGCTCCGGCCGTCAGTGAGTAAGTTCCTTCAACCGTCTCGCCCTCAATGGACGTGATCGACACGCTCACCGCCGTCAGGTCTACTTCGCTTGTGCTTTCGATCAGGTAGTAGTAAGCGCTGTCCACCATCGTGGTCGACTCGCCGTTGATCGTCACGGTCTTGACGCCGACCAACGCGTTGGTGGGCTGCACAGCCACGTAGTATCCGTTGCTGCCGGTCTTGAGGCACACCTCGATGGTGCCCGGATTGGGGCAGTCGACGAACCGCCAGCGGATCGTCAGGCGACTGGGGTCCGAGCCCGTGATGTTCGAGAACACGGTCGGGGACAGATCCAAGTCGCCGGAGCTGCACTCCGGACACCGGTCCAAAATCTGCACGATAGCGGTAGTCGTCTGATCCGCGCACTGGTCGTCGATGCACGACACCTCGGCGCAGCGGCCGCAGTTGGCCAGTCCGTCCCATTGGTCGTTGTTCAGCGCCGCGTAGTTGGCGGAGGCGGTCGGGATGGCCGACATGAAGTTGCAGTTGCCGCTGCTGACGTCGCCCAGTGTGTAGCTGGTGCCGTCGCCTTCGTAGTACTCGGCCGAGACGACAGCGACAGCGGCGACGCCCAGAGCGGCAAGTGTGCGGAGGTGCAGAATGCTGAGCATTGTCGGACGGAAGGACAATTGGGAAATGAGAGACTGTCGTGGTCTCCAGGCTACAGAAGAGATCACAGTGGACTGAGGCCTGGATAGCCAACGGCTGGCTAGGTGTCCTGCCACGCATTCGGCATGCTTGATCTTCATCTATCCGAGACCAAGGTGCCGAGCACCTCGCGCGCCCTGTTCTTGGATGCCAGCTGGAGGCGCTCGACGCTCGTCCACGAAACCTTCGTAACGACGTCGTGTTGAGCGATGATTCGGATGTCGAGTGTCGAGTGTAGCGAAACTGAAGGCGACGCATGAGATCGGTCCGAGTCTCGGTGCGTTTCCGCTTAGCTTGGTCTTGACCAGATGCGCGCTGCATCAGGTCAAAAGGGTACGCGCAGCAAACGGAGATGCCAAGGGCACTGACGTCCCCGCTAGAGCACCGCCAGCTGGGGTCGTCGCCAGTCTCCTCTGTCTGGTCAGTCAGGTGCGGTGGTATCAGCTCTAGGCATCTGGCGAAGCGGTCCGAGGACCGTTGCAACATTTGGGAGGCCAGAGCAAGGCTGGACATTTGTAGCAATAACGTGGACAAGAGTCTATTAAAGATAGAGCCCCTCCGAACATACGAAGACGCAACGCTCGACTTGAACGGATACTATGGACGGACAGACGAATGGGGGCGGCTAGTTGCGGTGGCGACGGCCGCCACGCACGCGGCACTTGGATGTATCGCCGGATTGAGTGGGCGCGTCTGTAGATGCCATTGTGGCCTCGGGAGTGGCAGTTGTAGCCTCCGGGGTGGCCGTCGTGGCTTCAGGAGTACCGGTTGTTGTGGTCGGCGTGATGGTTGCACTGGGTGAAGCCTCTTTCTGCGTGGTGTCGTTCGACTGCGAGCTCTGGTCGAACTGCGAGGTATTGTCGTCGGACTGGGAGCTCTGGTCCTTCTGCGAGCTGCCATTCTCTTGGCCGTACGAGCCCGCGTCGGAAGCGCTGTTGCCTGTAGGAGTCGGACCTGTGGTCGACGGAGTGCTTGTCGTAGCAGTAGGGGTAGCTGTAGTAGCCTTCGGCGCGGCAGTCGTAGCGGCCGGCGTAGCAGTAGTTGGCTTGGGAGTGGATGCCGGGGCCGAAGTCGGCTGCGAGGTCTGCGAGGAAGAGCCGCCACCGAACTGCTCGTTCGTGTCCGTGCATTTGCCCGCCGTGAGCGAGTACGAGCCCGAGATCTCATCGCCGTTGATCGAGGTGATGGCCACCTTCACGGCTGACAAATCGGCCCCTGACGCGGTCGAGACGAAGTAGTACGCTCCGTCCAGCATGGTCGTGGCCGCGCCGTTGACTGTGACGCTCTTGACGCCCACCGCGCCGTTCGTGGGTTGCACCGCGATCCAGTTGCTATTGCTGCCTTCCTTCAGACACACCTGGACGGTGCCCGGGTCGGGGCAGTCCACGAAGCGCCAACGCACCGTGAGGCGGTTGGGGTCCAGCCCCGTGATCTCCTTGTACACGGTTGGCGACAGGTCCAGCGCGCCGTGCGCGCACTCCGGGCAGCGGTCGAGCACCTGCACGACGGCCGTCTTGTTCTGCGCGGTGCACTGCTCGTCGATGCAGGACACCTCGATGCAGCGTCCACAGCCACCGAGGTTGTCCCACTGGGCTTGGTTCAGGGCCACGTAGTTGGTAGACGCCGACGGGATAGCGGACATGAAGTTGCAGTTTCCGCTGCTGACCTGGCCGAGCGTGTAGCTCGTGCCATCTCCTTCAAAGTACTCGTCCGCCGCGGATGCGAACGCCACGGTGGCGCCTAGCAGAGCGACTGCAAAGTTGAAAGCCTGGACCATTGTGCTAACTTGGTGATAATGCTGTCGGACTTGCTCGGCGGAATGGAAAATGAGCTACTCACCGAGCACTATCAGCGCTCAGGACGCGAGGCAACAGCAATGTCACGTGTTGTTGCCGTCCAGAGGGTTTTTGTGGTGGCTGGGACTCGATCTGCGTGATGTGCACCGGACGCCACACGGACAGCGAGCACCTGGTTTACGGGCAGCACAATCGATCGATGCGTCATCGTTTCTGTGGCTTCACGGGGCCAGCTCAACGTTGCTGGACTTGTGTGGGACTTAACAACCTACCGCAGACGTCGATGTCCAACGCCTTTCCAGTGGCAAGCGGACGCAGAGCCCCCTGCGCGTTTAGCGCGCGCCATCTTCGTGGGAACCACCTGCCTCCAGCGTCTGCTCCGGTCGACCAGCACGATGGAGATCAAGTTGATACACATGCGAGCGAAAGCTGCAGCTGATCGACCAACCACCTGGACGGACACGGCGGACCGAGCCCATGCAGGCGAGATCGGCTCGAGTCAAGGCTCTGATCACGGGCCCTCTGACGATAACGATGGTGACACGTCCGTACACGCCCAGCTGGTTTCGCACAACGAGGCGACCGAGTCAAGCAGTGGGACGTCGACGCAACCGAAGTTCAGTTTGTTGTTGACTCGAGCGTCGAGCGCCAACGTGCTTGGAAACGACCGGCCAAAGCAATGAGCCGATGGCAGATGTCCGTCGCTTTTCTTGGACGTATATCTTCACTCCAGCGTCCAGCAACTGCTCGACAAGGGGCTTTTCCTTCGGGGCCACCACCTGCCTCCTGTCGAGTAGCAGCGAAATGTCGACCGTAGCAGCCTTGCCAAGAAGTATTCCTCCTACACCTAGGACTGTTAAAGAAAATAAAGTTCCCCTAATATTATTCTGAGCTTTTTTAACGACAAAGTTCCCTTGTGTGTCGCCTGGAAGTTGCTGTTGCCGTGCGAGAACAGCAACTCGCACGGCGGAATCTCTTGAATCTTACTAGTAATATCTGCAAAGGTGGATGGCTTGATGCCCAGCATCGCGGCTTGCTGCCGCTTGCTGAGGCTGGGCTCCTTGAGCAACAGGTCAAACAGATTCCGCTTCACTCATCAATTTCTTGATGATTTTTGCGCGCTCGGCTGGTGTTGTGCGATCGGCCGTCGAGGCTTGCTTTCTGGCACCCGGTGCGAAAGTCCAAATGAGGGAAGCTCGCCACCCCAAAAATCAGGGCGAACCCAAGGCGTAGTCAACGCCGACGAATAGGCCGGCGTTCAACCAAAAATTCTATATACAGCTATGACTAACCGAATTCCATGCGGTGACGACGCCTTCATCTAAGCGCTTACGACTTTCTGGTGCCGCCAAACGTTGGAGATTGAGCAGACGCTTTCGAAGGGGGACGCGGCCGCTCGAGCGAGCAGCATCGAGCTCGTAGGACAGAGTCACCGCGCGAAGCTTCTGCTTGAACGGGCCCATGACCCAACGCCCAGAGGCTGAAGCACCGAGGTGATGTTCTTTGGCAGGGGCGCCACCCAGTTCCCCAACGCCTCCTGGGCAACAGTGCTCACGTGAGACTTGAGGTTGTCAACGTAGAGCGCAAGCGGCCCGGACGCGATGCCGCTCACTAAATCACCCGACGCCTCCTCGTCGTTTTTGCTTCATCCACTCCACAAGCTCATCACAATGGAGAAACACGATAGGTCTACTACACTGCACTTATTACAGTGCTGGCCAAAAGGATAGCCCACCCTATATTTTCCCGCATAACTCGGTCAATTGTTCGCGTTTGGCGCCCAAACT
>AWVV02009863.1:0-13492 GCA_000500205.2 Phytophthora lateralis | reverse complement strand
TGGCTGACTTCTATGAAATCTTGGATCGACTGAACATGGAGGATGTCGTGCAAGTGGAGCCTAAGAAGGTTGTTGGCTATTTAGTTGAGGCTCTCCGACTGCAGGCCTTTCGTTCAGCTGTCAAGGACCAGCTCGGCCGCCAAGCACACAAGCCGACCAAAGCCAGCATTCAGCTGTTTTTGAAGTGGCTATGCCAGGAGTTGGAGGGGTTCATGCGGTTCGAAGCCCATATAGCAAGTCTGTCGCCGTCGACTTATGGAGGAAAAAGCAGCCAACCGCAAGCTTCATCCTCACATCAGAAGAAAAGCAATTCAGGGTCTGCTAATACATCTCGAACACCTGAGAAGAGCAGTAATTCGCAACCGAAGCCGTCGAACGCCCGCAAAGGAGGCCACGACGCGCGTCCTAAACCGGATAAACAGGACAAGAAGTGCTTTAAATGTGGAGACCAGACTCATGGTGTTTTTCAGTGCCCCGATATTGCCAGTCCGGTGGAGGCAAAGGAGCTGTACGAACAGAGCACCGACAGGAGAGTAGTGAAGCCTGTCCTAGCAGTGCCTGCCGATGACCAGGATGCAGTGGTGTCTTCAGCAGCAATAGCGTGCATGGTTATGGAAGCTGTTGAAACTAGTGTCACGCCAGATAGCGCTGCTGAAGTGTCGATACTTACGACAAAATTCATGCGAGCGTTGTCAGATAAAGGTACTTGGCTAACACACTTGAAAATCCCGGGTCAGACGGCTGTGACGGGAATCAGAGACAAACCTGTGCCAGTAACTATTAAAGTGAAGTTGGACTTGCGCTTTAACACGCCTGGAGGACCTTTGGTGCTTCGGAACGTGATCTGTTGGGTGACGGGAGGAAGTTTGCCGGCTGGAGTCGGAGACTTGCTGCTTTCACGATGGATTATGCAACGCCTGGGGTACAGCCCCGAGAAGCTACTGGCGGCGGCTCAACAGCAACAATCTGAGTGGGATTTGAATGACATCGACGACGGAAGTACTGGAAGTGTGGCGACGATTATGGCATATTCAGGTACATCGAAGCCGCAACAGCGAGCTGACGAGGAGCTAACAATGGAAGGAGACGAGGATCGCGATTGCTTCCCAACTTTCGTTGATGATGCTGATGCTGAGCGTGAACTGATTCGTAGCATCCTGTTGGAAAGGGTGGAAGAGGCTCGCCGGTTTGGTGCGTCAGAGGAATTTGTCGGTAGCATTTTAATGCAGATGATTGACGTATTTCGGTTGATCATAGGACGTGATCCGTCTGTTGACATGCCACCGATGGAAATAAAGGAGCTACACCCGTGCGGTGCCGGGCCCGGCGCTACTCGCAAGCCCACCTTGACTTCCTGAAGAAACACATTGATGAACTAATCGCGGTGGGGCTGTGCGATCGAAACCAGTCAAGTCGATGGTGCTCACCACCTCACGTCGTGAATAAGCAAGAATTTCGGATGACAGTAGATGTCCGAGGGCCTAATGGGTGTGTGGAGAAAATTGCATAGGCCATGCCAATCTTGGAGGTGATTTTCGAGAGGCTCAGGGGTTCCTCGAGGTATTTTTCGGTGAACCTTTTCAAGGGTTTTTGGCAGTTCGCCATGGCGGTGTGGTCTCACGAGATTTACTCTATTCCAACGGAGGAAGGAGTTATCACGCCCACTCGCGTGCTCATGGGATGCACTAACAGTGTTGCATATGTGCAGTCAACATGTTTGCAGAGATGTTTAACAATGGCTTGTTGATATGGATTGATGACCTTCTCGGGTATGAAGATAGCGACATGGGGTTGCTAGCGCTGCTGAAGAAGGTGCTGACGATCTGCGCGGAGAAGGGTTTAAAACTGAATCCGAAGAAATACTCATTTTACTTGCGCGAGGCGCTGGGGTGTGGCAGAGTGGTTTCCGGGGAGGGTGTGCGGCACGATCCAAGGCGCATTGAAGCGCTAACCAACCTATCGCCACCAACCACAGGCCAAGAGCTGCAACAATTTGTATGTGCTCTGAATTGGATGCGGACGTCCATTCCGGCCTTCAACAAATTGGTGCAGCCACTTGTCGACTTCATGAAGAAGGTGTACGTTTGTGCTGGAGGGCGAAAGAAAACCCAAGCAAGGAAAATTCTGCTTAGTGATGCAGGGTGGACCGAGACCGAGGAGGCTTGCTTGGTTCGCTGCAAGGAGGCTTTGCAGCATGCATTGCAGTTGGCGAACCCAGATCCGGCCAAGCGTTTGCTTTTATTTACGGATGCTAGTGACGAGCACTGGGGAGCTGCTATATCGCAAGTCTCTCCGGATCAGGTGAATAGGTCTTTAAGCGAGCAAGATCACGAACCGCTGTTGATGTTGAGTGGCACCTTTTCAGGTGCAGCGCAATGATGGGCTATTGTCGAAAAGGAGGCGTACGCCATCATTGAAACGTACCGAAGAGCTGATTACCTGCTCCATCGCCACGATGGTTTTTTACCGACCACAGAGACCTGCGCTACATATTTGACCCCCACAGTGTGTCGACAGCGGTACCAAAGTATACTGCGGATAAGCCTCACCGCTGGGCGTTGCTTTTGATGGGATACACGTACGAGATTCATGATATTGCTGGAGATGATAATGTGTACTATCGAGATGGGGATCATCCTTTAGGACGGTCTGTGCTATTAGGCAAGTGCCTCTTCCTCTATCCCTTAAACTGGATGAGACCTTCGTTTGGCCAACGCTGAGTGAAGTTGTCTCGGCACAGCAAGCGGCTACCCCACCTAGTGAAATGGTGCAAGATGCGAGCGACTCAGTGTGGAGAGATGCTGAGAACAGGATCTGGATACCGGATGATGCGACGGAACTGCAAGTCCGTGTGTGAGTGGTTGGACATTTTAGGATCGCCGGCTACAGAGGCACCACTATGACGCTAAAACAAATTGGTGAAATATTTGTTTGGTCGGGAATGAACGCCGACATCGAATGTTTTGTGCAGCGCTGCTTGCATTGCGCCAGCACGCTCGGTGGCCCACCACAACCACGACTTCTAGGTGAAGCCATGCACACTGAGTATCCCAACGAATTAATCCACTGGGATTATTTGTACATGGGTGAGAGCGATACGAAGCAGGAGTACGTGCTGGTCATTAAGGACGATGCATCGAAGTTTGTGTGGCTGCTGCCGTATGAGACAGCCGAGGCTGAGACTACATTTTCGGCTTTGCTCGACTGGTTCGCTTCTTTTGGCGTTTGTCGTACTTGGGTAAGCGATTAAGGCACCCACTTCAAAAATAAAACTATCGAGGCGCTGCAGCACGCGCTCGGAGCGCATCACCACTTCACAACCGCGCACTGCCCTTGGGCGAACGGCACGGTGGAAGTAGTGATGCGCGAGGTTCTGCGATGCTGCCGTGCACTGCTTTCCGAATGGAGGCTGCAACCGCGGGAGTGGCCCCGGGTAATCAAACTCGTCCAAATGATATTGAACAACACTCCATCCCCTTCATTGGGAGGTGTAGCCCCTCTCACTGCTATGACGGGCCTGAACGCTGTGGGGCAAAGTGACCATATAGCCATCCCTGGCCCGACTACTCAAACTACTTTGGATCAGATCCAAACTGCGCAACGTGAACATGTAGTGCAAATTCAGCAAGCCCTCGAAGATATACACAAATGAAGCAAGCGGGTCAATGATGCTGTTCGCGCTGCAGGACGCGCTGATCACGACAAAAAGAAATGGACTAGCATGGCGCAGTTTGATATTGGTGATTTTGTGCTTTACGCCGACGTTTGGCAACACACGCGCAGTAAACTGCGAGTGAAGTGGTTTGGGCCAGCACAGGTGGTTGGCACGGCGTCTAATTGGATTTTCGAGATCCAGAACTTGGTGACAGGACAGCGCAAGGAGGCCCATGCAAGCCACCTAAAGTTCTACGCTGACGCTTCACTAAACGTAACTGAGGATTTATTGCTTCATGTAGCGCACAACAGCGAGGGGTATGTCGTGAACACCTTGCTCAAAGCTCAGTACAACCGACAAGAAAAATGGCACGAAATCAAAGTTCACTGGCGTGGACTCGACTCCATTGATGACTCGTGGGAACCTGCTGATGCGCTGCTGAAAGACGTTCCCGCGGCGGTCAAAGCATTTGTTCGTGCACACGGGAAACTAGCAGCCGTGAAGGCGCTGCGCAGAGCTCTACACATCAAATAGCTGACACCTGGTCCCTAGCTACACCGAAACCATTTCTCGAAGGGGAAGTGTTGTAACTGCGACTACAGCGTGATGCTGTCGCAGGGGTTTTGACCCTGAAACAGCAACACTGGTTGCATGAGTTTCACAACGGATGAAACACACGCTAGCGGCGGTTGGGAAACGGATTACTTAAAGAACTACATCGAGTAGAGCTAGGAAACTAAGCGATCAATATATTCACTCCTACATTTGCAGCGATCAATAAACAACATCAATCTTATCGACTTATATCCATTAGCGCTTCTGATTAGACAAATGTTGGGTAACGACTATTAATACCGGTAGGGTTGAGTAATCGACCCGATCGGATGCACCGTCTGACTAATCCGATCTCTGGATCGATCAGTATCGACTCGATCCGATCGACCGAGGTATATAAGGTTTAAAGATAATTTGTGATCAAACCATATATATATATATTAGGGCTGTGGAAAAAAAGGATTGTGATTGTAAGAGTGCCGAGATTGTCAATCACAATAATTGATTGTGGCGAAATGTCAATCAACAATCACAATCTCAATATTGTGCTTTGAGACAGTTAGAGCCAATCAGGCCCCGCTGCTATTGAATTCCGCCAACCAGACTGCTAGAACCGAACCTGAAGGAGAAAGAGCTCGCGATTTTGGCGCCAACGTTTGTAGTGACGAAGCGCGATAAAATGACCGCCTTTGATGTAATTACCGGTAGGCTGCAGCGTCAAAATATGACCGTGGCAACTATTCGCGATATATTTGACACTGTACTAGATGAATACGATGACATGGAGAAGTACTTAACAGCTGACGCCGAAATCATCGAATTCCCCGCCTTTGAAAGTGGATTAGCTAAACTTCAAACCGGTGTAGAGGCGACCTTGCTGAGAAGCGAGCGTAAAGCATTGAACGTCTTCTCGTCACTCCTCAAGCTCAACCGGGGTCAGAATCCTCCGCGGTCACAAACAAGTCCAAAAGAAAGTGTGCGGTCGAGGCCCTGGACGAGAAGATTAACAAAAAGGCTCGAACGCGCAGCTCGCCCGGCAACAAGCTCATCGACGTCTCCTGGGTTCCTGCGACGTCAATAGCTGCTGAGCGCTCTTTTTCTACCGTCAAAGGTACTGTCGGGTACTTGCGCAAAAGCATGAGCAACGAAACCGTCGATGTGGTAATGTTTTCAAAGCTGAACTGGGACCTAGTGACGCTTGCAGATGTGTCAAAGGCAAGCAAGAAAACCAGGCACAGCGCGACTGCAGACAGCTCGACTGCAGAAGTGTAATTCAGGACAATAGATTGCAATCACTAGCACTAAGATTGTTCAGATTGCAATTATTGATTGTTTCAGCATGAAGGCCTAAAATCAATATACAATCTATATTTCCACAGCTCTGTATATATTGTCATCGCCATTCGGAAGAAAGTGGTTCTTACAGGAAGTTTGCTCGGCCAATGACATTTCATACCTCTTATTTTCGAATATACTAAACGGGCTCAAAACATGCAAATTGGGAGGTCCTTAAGCCACTTCGATCACCCAGCAACTGCGATAGCTTCAAAACTTGACACCGTCCTTCTTCCGACTGTCCCCAATAGGGCACCGATCCCTTCGCGTTCGATTAGCACGAAGCCCTTTCAACGCGAGTTTGCCGTGCTGGAACCCTGGCCATGGGTACCAGCTCTGCGTCGTCATCCGTGCTCTTTCCAACCACCGTTTCTAGAGTGCCACAGAAACCAGAGGCTTCGGCTACGGGATTAACAGAACCCCGTCAAGTTCATGGGCCTCGTTACCGTCTCCAACTTGACCGTGCGCGGCGCCATCGCCTCTTCGGTTGCCTTCAGTCAGCTCTCGTCGCTTGACTGCAGCTCGCTAGCCACCACCCATTCGCGACCGTTGTCCACATGGTGGAGAGACTCAAAGTTGTTCTAGCAAGGCAGTGGCACGCGCCACCCAACCAATCAGCAGTCAGTAACTTTGCTCGAACAAGCACTTCGATCAAAACGGTCGGACATTTGGACCATCATTTGCGCCAATAACGAAGGTTCGTATACTTGTTTGCTTTGCCCTACGGATTCGGCTCCTCGATGGTACTCCTGTGGCCATTCCTAATTGCGTCGCCATCTGAAGTAGCACCATCGACTCGGCGGTGTTTCTTGAGATGGCACCGAGGCGAATATACTGACGGTGATGGCGAGGCTTCAGAGGAGGTGCAGGACGCTAAACAGGCTAATTTGCTAGCTTTCGGGTTAGAGCGGTATGTCAGAAAACACACATTTGACAAGCGTGCAGCCCATAAAGAGCTAGTGGGCATGATCGTGGTGAACACGCTCCCGTTCAATTTGGTGGAAAAGAAAGAGTTCCGATCATTTTGCATGACCCTTGAGCCTGGCTACACTCCTCCAACTCGTAGGACTGTGTGCAAGCAGGTTAAGGAACGGTGGAAATGTGAAAAGGATCTGGCACGACACACAATGCTCCTGGATAGCGTCATCTGGGGTTTTCGGCATTATGGGCAACGCATCAAGGCATTATCAGCGCAAGGGCACATCCTATGTTCGTGGTTATCCCGAACCGTTCTGGGTATTTCAATTTGTAGACGACATCGTCATTATTGAAGTTGACCTCAGTAATCGATTACTACAAGTCGAACGTCGGCTACGAAATGTAGTCAAGCTAATATTTGATCCGGATGGATGACACGAAGGCAAATTCACTGCCTGGTCGCAGCAAATCCACGTGGTGGGCATTGATTGGAACATTTCTGAATGCTCCGTAATCATCCCACCGAGGAAGGTCGACAAGACCAAACGGATGGTGTCCGAAACGACGACCATGTCAGTTCGACTCACCGAGAGCATTGTCGGTGTGTTACGACACGTGCATACATTCATACCGATCCCGAAGCCATTCATAGAACGACTAGTTGCCGTGCGACTTGTCAGAAAGCGTGATTGTCGCTCGGGCACGCCGATGACGGCAGCATTGAAAGCCGATCTCCGGTGGTGGGGACAATTGGTGTTTGAAAACGAGTTCGCGGGCGTACCCATGACAACGTTCGACGCGGAATCACCGGAATCAGATGGCTGGGTCATTGTGCACGACGACGACCAAGTCATAGCTTACGGTTTGACACCTAAGCGAGGCAGCGCTTCCTACTTCAAAACAAGGCCTATCAAGCGGATATCGCATGGATAATCCTACAACTAGTGAAGAACTGGGTGACCGAGGATCCGGATCGAGAATACTGATACCACATTCGGATTTACGTGCGAAGTCGATGGGAGTCCAAGATGTTGGAAACAATGAGTAGCAGAGACCCGAAGGCGCGGCATCTCCTAAGGACCCTACCTCAAGCCCAGAGAAGGCTGATGTTTACAGTCAACCGGGTTCTGGATCGGACATCCGGTACCAGACCTTGTGATGCATACTCACCAACCCACGCTTTTGATTGTTATCCTTCTCAGACAGAATGGAACAACTTGCGGAAGCAACTGCAGGGCTCAAGCGAGCTTCAATCGACAAAGGGTCTCAACGCACATACGAGATACGATTCCCGTACTGGGAACATTTCTACACCGAGTTCGGGTTTTCCATCTGGATCGATGATCTCCCGCAAAAGAGGCAAGCACGGATCGTCGGCCTATTCACAGGATTGTGTGCTCTCGAAGGCCACAATTCGCGGAAAGACGGAAACAAATACCAAACGTTTGACGACAAAATGGCGGCGGTCGTCTTTGCTCATAAGTTATTCTGAACGCAAGGATCAATTACAAGACTCCGGAATGTGAGCTCATTGCTCGAGGCTTTTAGCGCATCAACCGCAGCGTGGACAGGATACAACCACTCACCACATGGTCGAGATTATCTACAGGTCACATAAGGGCGACACCATACGGCAAGGTAGTACCCTTCGCCACTACAGATCGGGTCATCAGCCCCTGTGCCCGGTGGCAGCTGCCGAATTATGGCTCACCACCATGGCAAAGTGGAAAACTGACGGAAAACAACTGAATCTTTTTTTACCTTGATGAACCTCTACAAGAGTATAAACAAGTCGACCGTGGCAACGATGATCAAAAATGAAGTGATAGCAATGGGTGTAGATCCTAGTGAATACTCTACGCACTCCTTGCGGATTGGTTGAGCCTGTGCTCTACTAGCGGCCGGCAAAAGCGAACTGGTAATCAAGCTAATGGGACGATGGTCAAGTTGGTGCTTCTCGATCTACACTCACCTTAGACCCAGCATGGTGATGGACGTTTCACAACACATGATACGAAATTCAACTTGGGAGTGCCCCGATCTATCCGACGGACAACAGGGGTGGGGTAGGTGGGGTGGGGTGGGTCAGGAAGCGAAGCTTCGCTAAACTAATCAAGTCCCCCCCCGGCCAGCTGCCGTGATCGTTGAGAGAGCGTGACCAACACAGCAAAACTCTTACGAGCACACCAACTATTGATTTTCACAGCAAGCATTGTATTAGCACAAAATAATTCAGGAAAACACAACAATACAGGGAAAAGCACACAGTTAAAAGATATACACACCAAAATCCATAAACACACACAATAGCTAAAGCCCTGCAGACCACTGAATAACTTTACGGTTTACTATCAAGCCGAAAGCCCCTCCCTCTCTCTCTCCCCACCCCCAAGTCTACCAACCATGCCCCGCACGCATGCCTGGAAGTTGCTCGCCGGCGACTTGACCGAATACGACGCTGACATGGTTCTGCAAGCAATTAAAATATGCACGGCTTCGAAAAGCCATATACACCTCATGTGCATCCGGACCCCCCCCTCCACACGCGCTACAGATTACTGTCTTGTGCGTGCACGCAATGCAAGGCGGTGGATCCGTTTGCGGCTTGCCCCTGGCGCGGCAAGACGCTCATCTGTCTCGCGTCAAACACGGTATCGCTTAGTGATCTGGAAGCCCATTTACAGCGGTTAAACCTCACAAGAAGCGTACCACCTCGTGCATCCAGCGCGCATTTATCCTAGAGATGACCCCGGAGAACCTCGCGCCTCTCCGCACCCTCCATACAATGACACGAAAGTTTGACAAGACCCTACAGGAACTTCCAGAGCTGCGGAAATTTCAGAACGCTGTAAACTACTACCGGACAAAGTTGGGCGGTAACGATCAGGACCGCGACCTCGCTGCTAGTGTTGCCGCTGCTGCTTTTGGCGGTCAAGAAGTAGATCATGATGCCTTCACCTTCACGTACAAAACCGATGGGTTTGGAATGCCAGTCGTCGGGATGGTTCCGACAGCAACCCTTTCGTTGGTGGTGTCACAACGAAGGCGCTGCCGCGTTCTGCAGACCGATGCCCACCAGCTTCATTCTCCGCATCGATGCAACATACAAGTTAGCGCAGGCTGGATACCCAGTCATCGTAAATGGAATATCTGACGGTGCTAGCAAGTTTCACTTGCTGACGTTTCTCATCTCGTCGGAACTAGAAGAAAAAAGTGTTCGGCAAGTCAATGGACTTTGCGGTTCGTTATGGGCGACACAGATATAGCGCATTCTATTGGAATCAAGAACACCTTCGGCGCTGTCAGCAATTACACCACCGTAATGTGATTCTACCACGTTGCGGCTAAGGTGCATCTCGCGCTTAAGGAGCACCGGCTGCATGGGAACCGAATGGCTGACGTATATCGAAGAGTGTATGATCTCTATTTTGCTACTGGTGAGGAAGCGGTTTTAGCACTGAAAGCGAAGATTATCGAAGACTGGAGCTCGTATCCCGAACTGGCCAACTTTCAGGCATATGTTGAGAAGCAATGGCTAGTGGGGCACTTCTGCAACTGACAACCTACACGACACCATCCGGGTTTGTATCCGCGAACAGCCCGTGCGAAACATTCAAAATAGCCTTCAAGGGCGAGTACACTCAAAAAGGTAGGCCCAAGCTGCCTATGCTGCTACAGCAATGTTCTACTGCTGTAGCCATCGATCAATGGCACCGGTCGCGTTTGAGCACAGGTGGGCATCCTACAAATGAATTCTTGCTCGATCAACAGCACTGCGGTGGATTTCTCTGGGAGCACACTTTCAGCAGGGGTAGCATCAGCTTGGTGGTCTATGACGCATGTGATAATCTCGTGCAAGTAATTGCCGTGCCAGCGCTGCGCTTTTACATTCCTTCGCGTGGTCGGTCTGAAGAAGTCCTTGATGCTACCGCTCAGTTCTCTGTTAACTACGCTTGACTGGAGGTCGAGGGGCAGCCCGGCGCCGGATGGTCCATCGCTCTGGAGTCAAAGCACTGTCCGTGCTGTAGGCACGCCAAGATGCGAGACTGTGTCCACCTGCAATTCGCTTTTCAAGTTCTCAACTACGTGGGCGGTGACGGAAAATGCCTCATGACGAATAGAAGCAGGAAGCGTCGCTCTGAGGAAGGAAGCGACCTGATTCAGCACGTTGTTGGCTGCCCGAGGCTTGCAGGACACTCGCTACAGTGCGATTATCACAATATAAGAATACAAACCTTATCAAACATAACAGTTAGTGTACTTCATGTCCCGACCTGTATGTGCCAGCACAACTAACTCACAGTGTCCTCAGTGGCGGCGGCACGCCACCCCTCCAGCGGTAGCGGCTCACAATGTACTCAGTACCAGCGGCACAGTATGCTGTCAGCGCCGGCAGCTCGCACTGTTCTCGGGCGGCGGCATCCCACGCCACCAGCGCCGGTAGCTCGCAGTTTCCTCCAGCGGCGGCAGCTGATTTTCCTACACGGAAGATGGAGTCTCCACCTCCAGTGGAGGGCAGTGCATAACCACAGAGAAAGTCATCGTATTTTTCCTGTGGATTGTGCGTTCGCGCTGATCCAGATTGTTCTCACACTGTATGACCTGTCCCTTATTTGTATGCTGGTCTGCATTTTGCTGTGTTCGTCAGAAAATTTGCTGTGATATTTTCTCGTGATCGATTGCAACAATGGAAAGCGTACGGTTCAGCGAACCGGTCCGATGGATCGAGAAGACGAACCAGATGTTTACGGCTTACAGAAAGAAACCACTACGCACCCGTGGTTTTCGTTTGGGAGAGCACAGGCAAGCACGCTGGTGCAAGACTTGGAGTCCATGCGAAGAGAAAAAAGGGTCGAGCCCAGCTTTTTTCTTTTTTTTCTTCTTCTTTCTATGATAGTGGGCTTGAGCCAGAATTGGGATTAGTATTTTCCCATGTTGGTTTTATATACTGTTATCCAGGGGCCAAGTTTACTCGAAATACTAGGTAGAAGAGGAGAATTAGTTGGGGTCAGGAATCGAAGCTTCGCAAAACTAATCAAGTCCTTTCCCCCGTCGAGCAGCCGTGATTGATTGCAACAAAGGAAACGCCACATGTAATTCACTGGACAAACTGCTATTATTATAATAGTATCACTAGACAGTACCCAATATTTGGTACACTACGAACGTTCCTCTAGACGAAAAATCACTTCAGGATTGAAGGAGTGTTGCTTTTGCGTTCGAGGAGTCTCGTATTCCTTCAAACGTTGCCCGGTAGATGGCACGCTGAAAGCAACAGTAAACAGCTAGAACTTGTTGCAGCAGCTTACACCTCGACCGAACCGCTGAGTCTGCTTCTCCTCGACAATGCAGAATACAAACTGTTGCTAGACCTTATTTCCTGCATGTTGGCTTCTCTGTTTGTTTGGTCTTCGGCCACCTTCATTCCTGCGTGCGACCTTGCGTTGTATGGACCAAGATGTACCCACCAGCAAGTTGTACGACCAGCATCGTGACACACCGCCCTCCGAGATAGCAGGCATGCTCTCGGAACAAGCCTTCGTTTCCATCTCACGGTGAGTCTGGTTGATTTTAGGCTGCATTCCGACCAGTGCTTTCATTTGGTCCAGGTGTAAAATTCCCATCGGCTTGGTCAAAAGACCTGCTGGGTTTTCTTCACCTCTCACTTTCCACAGCTCCACACCTTTTTGTCGCACCATTTCGCGTACGTAGTATAGACGCAATTCGAGGTGTCCAGTTTTTCTGCTGTACGTGGGTGAGTTGCGAGCGCAATTGCAGCTTGATTGTTCACTCCAAGCTTGAATGCAATTTCCCGCTTCTCAATTAACTCCATCACGATGTTCTTGATCATTTGCCCTTCTTGACACGCTTCACAAGCTGCAGTATATTCAGCTTCTGCAGTGCTGAGCGCCACAATACTTTGACGTCTTGCCGCCCATGCTACAGCCATCATCATGACGTAACCCGACACACTCTTCCTCGTGTTTGGGCAATTGCCCCAATCAACATCGACAAAGCCGTCTATCTCCAGCTTATCGGTAATCTTCGTGTTTTGGCTCTTGAAGAACACCCCGTGGTTTCTTGTTGCTGCTAAATAACGCAAAACACGCTTTAGTGCTCCAGCATGTGTTACATTTGCATGCTGTACGAAACTCAGATAACCCACAGGAAATGCGAGATCGGGCGAGTGCTTGTCGCTAAATACATCAATGCCCCAATTGTCTCGCGATAGGGTAGCTCAGGCTCCTTGTCCCCTTCCTTCGCCGCCCTGAGCTTGACTGTAGTATCCATCGGCGACCGGCATCCGACCGAATCTGCACATCCAAAGCGCTCAAGTACTTCTTGTGCATATTTTGACTGGTGAAGAAGAACATCTCCTTGACTTGAACTCCCAAATAATTGTTCAGGAGACCCAAATCCTTAAGCCCGTACTTCTGGTTCAAATTAGCGAAGAATTTCCTCTTCCAGCTCTCCTGGTTCGTCACGCAGATGATATCGTCAACGTACGATGGCTGTCGTTCCTGCTTCCGAGTAGAAGTAGAGGTACGGTTAGGTGGAAGACCTTTGCAGTCCTTTTTCGCTTAACCACCCATGAAGTTCGTCGTACCATTCGCGGCCACTCTCGTGCAAACCAGATAATGCTCTCTTCACTTTGTACACCCATCCAGGTTTGGTAGGAAATCCTGAAATACGCCGAATGAAGTGAACTAATCGCTTCCGCGCGTTGAGGTATGCCGTGTCGATGTCGCCCTGGAAAGCAAGAAGTTGCACGATATTGCACAGCGCAACGAACAACCTAAATGATGCCATTCGATCGACTGGAGAGAACGTATCCAGACACTAAAGTCAATACCAGGGACTTCTTTATCTCCACGACCACATAAGCGTGAACGAAAGAGCAGTACATTACCGAAATCATCCGTTTTCGCCTGGTATCTCCACATCGTTTCCAGCGGTTTGGTCCCTTCTGGCATTTCGCTTTCTGGTACTAGTTCGAGCACATCTTTTTCAATCATTGCAGAGACTTCT
>KV724341.1:85527-102859 GCA_000500205.2 Phytophthora lateralis | reverse complement strand
ATTGGGCGAATCGGCCGCCCAATCGCCTAAGCGCCTTGCCCAAACTAGTTTAGGCGCCCATTCAAAAGGCGGCACCCTATTTCGCATGTAGACCAATACTGTCCCTTGAGAGATACACCACACTAACAGCCAAGCATTGTCTAGAACACAGATCCCAGAAAGCCGGAAGTTGAGAAATACACATAACTATTATGCAATAATGACTTCGTTGATTTCAAAATCGACATCTAGTAGTGTCAAGGGCCACTCGGGCACCATGTGCAAGCTCCATGATGAACCTGCGCCTTCGAGCTGCCGGCACCAAGTTTAGGCTGCCGCCTCCCGACAGGATCAAGATTTGCGGCAGAATTCGACATGCATGGGACTCTCTATCAGCCGGTAGTATTTCCAATGGATTTTGAGGTAGCCGAGTGCGATTTGCGTCGAGCTCCCTGATGGTGCAATTAGAGAAATTATCGCCACTGTAGATGAAATGACAGCCACAAAGTTATCAGCGAAGAGGCGAATGCCTATAAATATTATGTGTTTTCACAAAAATGTCAAAGCATCATTTTCAGAAGGGTACCTAACCCTTATATCGGTCTAATACATGCGAAATACGGTACTGGTAGTAGTACACCACAATTTTCGCCAGCTGCGCTGGTGATCCAATTTTGGCTGCATATTTGCTCGCTTATACGTGTTTGCTTTCAGGAAGTCCTACTCGTTCATTTCGTACTCCAGTAATGACTCGTTCCTCCACCTCCACAGCCCGCTTGCGTTCATCTGTTTGTTCAACTAATTTTCGGCTTTGGTCACCCGTAGCAGGGTTGGTAATGACAGTACGATTATAAATGTTTAAACGTTTTGGACTGTTTATACAGTGTGTTTATACAGTGTGTTTAAACAGTTTTTACGACGTTAGACTCGTAATTACGCGTAGAAAGTTGACTTGGTTTCAGTAAACAGTCAAATGACGACGGGCAACCTTTGGCTGAATGCGTGGCGTTTGGGTGTACTGTGCCGCTGGAATAAACGGTCATCGACCTGTGTTTATACACCTCCGATCGTATAAACTGTCAATTGACCCGTCGTTACGCGTGTGTTGGGATAAACGCTTATACGCCTGTTGCCAGCGCTGCTACTACCGCCACCTCATTGGCGACGACTTCAACTTTATTCGTGGTGATATGATAGAGTGGATTGAGATCACACTTACTTCTTCTCATCCAAAAGAGTTTCGTTTCGACGCAGTTCGCTTTTGGAAACACATTAAAAAAGGAAACCCAACGGGTGTCTTACCTGATCAAGCAACAAGATTACTCTCGACCTCGTTGAATACAGCGACATCTGAAAGACGGTTTAGCGAGATTGACATCTTTCATACAACGAAAGTTAACAAGAGGACGCCAGCAAAAGCTGTGGACACGCAGCGTATTCGGCAAAACATGTGTGAATGTTGGGGAAAAGAATCTAAACCGGAGCCCACCGTTTCAAGAATACTCGATCCTACAGAGCATCCGCTCGTAGATCGCTTTACGCCAAATGATCAGGAGCGGACAGTAACATACAAATCGCCAGGCATGAATAGCGGAGTTATTAAAGGAGCGGTCTTCTCCGCAAGAATCACTTCTGCCCGGAACACCCCAGATGCGATCTCGAGTCCCCTTGCGAACGCCAGCTGAGCACTCACCTCACCGCACATCGCGAACTCCAATGCGTCAAACTACTCGCCAACGTACCCCAACGTCTTAAACCCCAATCAGTAGATCTTCTCGCCCAAGACAGGTCACACCGCAAGTTCCACAATTGGAGCTAGAAACACCCGAATATGACTTCGGCGACATCGGTGACGGTATCAATGCGGACAAAAACATTCCACGTTGGGAAGAGTACTTCAACGAAGTTTGGACGACGATGAACTATGAAATGATTTTACTGCGTATCACAATACCGATTCCTACCGCAACTGGTAGTTCGAGAGGATTCCTCCCCCAGATTACACTCCGTTTCCAGATGTTGATAACGCAAAGTTTCCCCAAGCGAAGCACATAAATGGCATTCGCGTCATAAAAGCACCACTCGCCTCCCTCTTCTTCACGGCGAGCTCTCAATATGCACCAAATTATTGAAACTGTTAACCCAATAGATGTTGATCGCGTTCGCTGTGCTTGTCTACATTCATGTCATTCGTATGCGATGGAACTATTCCACCAACATCACCGGCCTACACCAACCCCACTTGCGATACCTCAACAGCTCCGCTTCATTATCCGGAACACTACATCAACTCCGATGGCACGAACGGGTATACCACCCCTCCTCACTTGTAGCTAAACGCGGGCGAGCTACACACCAAGCGTACAATCAACACCGGCAGCAGTGGCTGAAACGAATAGTTCTTGTAGCAAGGATGCGAGAGGGTTGTACATCAAGCCTACAATCAACTCCGGCAGCAACGACTGCTACATACAGCAGTCGTAGTGAGAACGCAGGCGAGCTATACATTAAGTCCAAAAACCACGCATCCAACAGGTACTTCTACACACACTTCTGGTTGTGAAAATACGCGTTAGAGATAGTCGTACATGTTCACAACCAACACAGTCGGCGGCAATAACACAGCAATACCACGCCACCCACCGGTAGGAAGAACTGGAGCTAGATAGCAAGAAGATGAGCGAGGGCTGTGCACGGCGCATGCGGGGGCATGGTGTTCGTGATGAGGTCGTGCCGACCAGGCGCGAACTTCTCCAGGTTCGGCTACGAGTTGGCCAGATAGTCGTTGGGGCCGCCCTGACGATCTGACCCACGGTGCCTCGGAAGGTCGCCTCTTCCAGTACACGGCGCCAGGGGGGAAGTACCTGTCGTTGCAGCACGTGGCAGCATCTCGACCACGGCGTACGTCATACCGTCGCGGATGACCTCGGGCCCGACGAGCATGCCCTTGGTGGACCAAACGTGCCCGACGAGATCAGCAGCTACGGCACACACGGATCCAGTCTTCTTAAAATGTCCCAAGTTAGCTAAATAGTGCTTGATGTGTAACCAGAAAGGCTAAAGGGCGGAGGCTTAGGCGAATGGTCACCGCTTAAACATTTCAAAAGGCGAAAATACTAGTCTTTACCACCACCCACTGGAAGGGGAGCAAACAAAAGGGGGATAACCCTGCTAGACCAACGTTGCCTTAAGTTTCGAAAATGTTCAGCGCAAATACGAAACATGCCATCACGCGTCGAGCCATCTGAGATGAGAAAGATTGTCTGCTCAATCTGCACGCCATACGCTTTCGATTCTCCCAATCAGGGCGTCCCAATTGATCGGGGAGCTCGGACATTAGCTGCAAACCTGCCAGAAGGCCTGGGTCGTCTACACGCAGAGCGTGAGCATCGTCCACATCTCGCTCGTGCAACCTCTGTCGGACTCGACCGAGCCAAACGTAGGCAAAATCACGGACATGGACGAGGCCTAGCCGGAGTTTAGTGACAATAATGGGGATGAAGCCCCGAGGGAAAACGAAAATTGAGCGTGGGAATTGTAGGTGAAATTCCGCTCAAAAGTTCCGTCTGGTCCGACCCGGAACAACCAAAATAGATGTATGTTTCCTTCTTTGTCTGGCCAGACTCATTGCCACCTTCAAGTTGGTCAATTGGTTCGCGAGGAGCCATGTACACTGGCTGCGCCGATACACTGGTCTCCAACTATGCACGAGTCGGATGCGTGTTTGCTCTTCACACAATAGGAACCTACTTTGCGATATTACAGAGTTTTCGGCAGCACTTATCTCCTCAACGTTGCACAGGGTGTCTTATATCGACGTCAGATTGTGTTTCGCATTGAACGGCAGCAATAAAGTTTTATGTGTTGGCTCATCATGTGCTCGTCCCTCGTACACCGAGGAGTGCTGATCAAGCTGCTGTCGGCAATATGCCCGCAATGGCGCGATATAGTTGTCGGCATATCGACCGATGGGAAGCCAATGGTGGGCATATTTGGAAAACCGAAGATCTGGTTTTCGCAATGCGAGGATAGAGTGGACAGCGACAAGACAAAGTCGACACAATCCGACAATACCGGGCGATAGTATCACAGCCCCCAATCCAAAATCCAGCGAGCGACCCGTGGATTCGGTAGTTCAGAAATAGAAATAGTGCATTATACAGTTTGCCTCACTGACGAAGAGTCAAACCAGTTCAAGAGCACACCTCCGCACATACGGCAGCCATGCCTTCCAACGCTACACATGTTCCCTTAATGCCTGATGATGTCGAGGCGAAATTCGTATGTACGGCACGGTTCTCCGTGATTCTGGCTCTCGAGTAACCGTACCATTCGTGTTGCCAGCCCCACGATAGTACATATCCGGTACGCCATGCTTCTAGAACGTGCAGTCGCCGGGCCGGAGTTTGCGGCGGGACCCCCGGGCGAATGGCTTCGAAAGCCTGTGGTTGGAGTATCCGACGGAAGATACGTATATGGTCAAGTGATGACTTACCAAGGTGCAGTGGCGAGAGTCCGCACCGCAATGGGAGAAGTATCCTGTTCCATCAGCAGTATGATAGAAATTGCCCCGGTTCTATGCTTCCTCAAATATCGGAGCAGCACGGCGATGACGGAGATCTCGATGGACGGGTTGACGGAGCAACACATTGAAATCCCCGACCGCCTTCTCGGCGATAACAATCAGCCTCCTACCCGTGTGATTCAGTCTATTTTAGAATGAGTCACATCGGCCAGGGAATGGCACCAGCCAAGTGACACACTTCAATGGGCTAACGCACTGACGCTCGTCACGGCCACGGTTCGGGTGCGCCATGCGGTCGAATTCGCGTGTTACGTCGATGAACACCGATGGATGCAACCCCGTGTACGCGACAGCATTGGCGCCCGTTGTGATGATAATCTGCTGGTCCAGCCCGCGGTGCCTCGTTTCACGCAGAAAACCACCCATTAATGCCCTCGGTCACGGCGAGGACAACCGGTCAGCAGTGACGGCTGACGAACCCAACGACATGGCGTTAGATAATCTTCTCGTTTTATTTGATCTGCCTGTCAATGCGCTGCAACGTCAGGCTCAATCGGTATCCAGCCAAGATCCTGCTCCCTCCAAGTATCCCAAAGTTCTCCCAGCAATTGCTGGCGATACGGACCTAATTCGCTTCTACTTGGGTTTATCCCAATCAGGCTTGATCAAACGACGAGCGAGTTCCAGTGATGCACGGGAACCCCAGTGCTGCAGGCGCGAGATCCCAGCAGACTTGGTTGGTGAATCTGACGTGCGCGCACGCCGATCCAAGCCGCGCTATCTCATGCCACGCGAGATGGTTGATGCTCTTGAGACGCAGTTTGCTCTGAAAGTGTCTCACCAACGGTCAAGCACCACATCGATGGCCGGATGTACACGATGAACCAAACGCATCGAAACTACCGCAACCTCCCCAAAACGTGACTACGCTGTCAATATCCTCTACAAGGCAGAAGGGAAAAAATATTATATGTCGACGAAACTAACTTTAACATCTGGTGCTACTAGCGCCGTGGATCAGTTTGAATGGCGTGGGAGTCGTGACAAGAACACCGCAAGCAAAGGATTCCGCATTCACATGATTGTGTGTATTGTGGAAGTCGGGGCGTCCTCTGGGAGGAGGTTTGACTCCTTTACGCCGGAGAAGTGCAAAGATTTCATCAGCCATCTTCTGACGCACATCGCAACAACGACGCCGCTCGACAACGTCGTGATCGTTGCGGACAACGCTCCGTGCTACACTCACATCGAAGATTTTTCGATGAGGGGGCATTTTCAGCTGCCGAGGAGCCCCATCGAGAATTGTTTCTCAACGTGCAAGGCCATGACCAAGCACTTCCTCGCTCACCACCACCGAGGTGTTCTGCAATCCCCACCGCACCGCACCATTAAGGAACACCGAGAATAATACTTGACGATGGCTGCCGACCTGTTCGTCAACGAAGTTATAACCCCGTATCTGTATCATAAGTGCTCGTTGCGCACCGTTAAGTTTCACCCTTCAGCTACTGCTCCAGTCACTTTTCTATTCGCATCATATTGATTTTGCCTTATGACGTAACGGGTTTTATTTTTGCCATTTTGAAGAGACCCCTCTACCAGCGATTGATATTATCCCCACGAGCGCTGATTGCTGTCGTTGTCCCACATTTTTATCTTTGCCAGCGGCTAGTGCTTCAGACCGTCATGGAGACCCCTCTCCCCCCCCCGTTCCTTCCTCCTTACTGCAATGTGCTGTCTTAGTGTACGCGTGGGGGAAGTCCTACGAGCCTAACTCTCTAAGCTAATCAAGTACTCTTGGCTGCGCGATCTCTAGCTCCTGCGCCTTGTACGTCGCTAGCCCCGTGGGCTAAGGCGACGCTCTCGTTCATGGGAGTTCCATGAGCCTCATCCTGAGGAACACACGGAACCCCCGTACATTCTCCCACACCCACCGAAGGCTCATGAGCTCTCGAAGATGTCGGACACGCGGGCGGCAGCGCCGAAGGCAATTCAAGTACTTCCGCAGTACCTGCAAAGTGTCGTTCGCCGCGTGGCACACGATGTTCGTGTACAAACCCGTCTCGGGAAGAGGAGGGGGCATGACCCGCCAGAGCTCTGTCCGCGAGGGGCTTGTGACTAGCACAGATGGTACGGCTTCGCCAATCAATCCGCGGCTCGAGCTTAGCAAACCACGGCATGCCGAGGATAAGATCGTACCGATCGTCCATGTCGAGGATGATGAACGGTTCGACCGAGTTGAAGTCGTCAAACTTGACGTGTAATGGTAGAATAACCTTCCGGGTAGACACGATGGAATCAGTCGCTAGGCGAACAGATACGTTTGTATTGCGCTTAGGGGCTTCCAAAGCACTAGCATACAATTCACCGTTCCTGGTCACACTGGACATCGTCGCGAAGTTGTAGGGCGCTCCCAAATCAATCAGAAGCGTCAACGGTGCGTCATACCCTTGAACGCTGGCATTGACAACCACGAGGTTAGACCGTGCGAAGACCACTGAGAAACAAAACAAGTGTCATCCCTAGGGCTTACTCCCCGGGGGGTGAAGGTGGCAGAACCACCGACCTCGAGGAGGAGCGAAGTCTCCCAGCAGGGCGTCCCGCGGCTACTGGGAGCCGCCGTTTTCCGATCCCGTAGACTCGATCATGTTGGGCAACGAAGAGCTCTTGCCACGGCTCGCCTTCCACGGGTTCGTCGGGCAGTTCCGACTAAAATGGACAAGCTGGTTACAGCCAAAACAGCGACTACTCGCGCGTTGACTACGCTGGAGACGAGCCGACTCAGCTGACGAGATCTCCATGGGAGTGGGATCTTCCGTATCCTCGACACAGCCCGTGTAACCCTGCGCCGAGCGCACGCAATGGTCGTCCAGCATGGCGATATGTACCGTATCATTGAACGTCTTGAGCTGTCTGCGGAAGAACTCAGTCCGAACCGGACCCGGCGGGCACCGTCCATGAAGACAGTCACTTTGACGTCCTCGGAGATCAGCGCACCGGTCATTGCGACCTCGAGGTTCTGCGACTCCATGACGTAGTCTTCAAGCGTGCGCTTGCCTTACTTACATCACAAGGAGAGCGACCGATAACGGTAGGCCATATTAGCCAGGAGAAAAGTCGTGCTCAATTCTTGTTCCATGAACGCCCACAAGGTGAAATACTCCGGAAATGAAGTCTCACGCGCCATGGCCATGCGCCAACCCTACCTTCCAGGTTGGACAGCGCGAAAGCGACTTGGGCTCGCGACTCGTAGATATGCCCAGTGCTAAGCGCTATCGCGATCTCGTGAATCCAGAAGACAAGGCTGTCCGCCTCTTTGCCGTCAAACGACGGGACCGACATCTTGACAGGCTTCGTAGTTCCTTGTCGCGCAGCGAACGCATCTGAACTCGAGGGGTGTCCTTGTACTGCGCTCTGCATCTCAGCTCGCATCGTCACACGGAAGAACAATGAGTCTCCCCCTTTCGTAAGTTCTTTCGCCGGGCAGCGGTGTTGGCCAGCGTGACCCCATTACAAGGTGGCTGCCTCCTAGATAACGTACCGCCTGGCGGATCTGGAAAAGCGGAGAGGTCTCTGGTCCACCACGATGAGTATCGTCGTGGACGACTGTACGCTCTTACTAGAATGTTCTGGTGCCTCTGAAGACAAGAAGTGGTCGATGGAACGACTGCAAAAGTTGACGGCGTACAACATCTTGATGGTGACTTTAGTCACCCGGTACCGTACACGGAAGCGCTCGTGCTGGCGAATGGAGCAGGCTCTGTTCTGCGGAGACATGTGCAGAGAGCGAAAGTATTCATCTTCAGTACCGGCGTTAAGGTGATCTGAGTGTCAGACCACGCGACCGATACTGCGAACAGCAGCTTCATTCTCCATCGGACAGAAGAGGCTGTTGCCGGTTGGTCGAGACCCCTGGGGTGATTGGCCACAAGAACGTGACTAAGACGGACAGAATGAGTCACGGTTCCATGAGTGAGAACCATGATCCCTCGAGCGACGCAGATGATAGTGAATTGGGCTACGGCTGCGCGAACTGTGGTACATCAGACGCGGTGATTGGAGGCACGAACACGATTGAAGACAAACGACCACTTCGGCGATAATCAAGCTGGCGGTGCGGCGGCGCTGGTCCGGAGTGGCCACGGCAGCGAACCGTCTCGTGCATCCCGTGGGCTATCAGACAGTCATGTAGTGCGAGGCTGTCGTCTTTGGGGGGGGGGACACTTGGCCTTGGGAGTGATCAGATCCGTCATATATGGCATCATTGCTTGCATAGATTCGGTGTATATGGTCGCCAGCAAAGTGGCTGTGTTTGGTAGCGGCGGTTGCTGTTCAACAGCAGAGGCTACTGGCAGCATTTGCCGTCGGTCAGTGCAAGGCAATGGTGAGTACGGTTCTAGTCTGATGCCTGCAAATGGCGGGACGGCGAGCAAGCCCACTGGAACGGCAAAATCTTCGGATCAAGTAAATCGCGTGTCTTCTCGAGTGATAATTGCGAGCACAAGTGCATTATCGATCGGAGAGTCTGGGTTATATATCGATGGAATCGCTATACTGCGTACGTATGCGAGAGGGATGGGCGCAGTCATCTTTCACGTGGAGTCATGAACGCCACGGGCTGCTGATCCAAGTCCACAGCTTTAGTAACCCCCTTCCCCTCGCGCACCTGGCACTGCGAAAGGTAATCTTGTATCGACGGTGTGTCTGATGCGCCGGCGAAAGAGATCCCGAGCCAGGTCCGGTCGAAGCTAGGTGGTGCGGCGGAAAGGGGAAGCCCATTGTAGTAACCCAGCACGAACTCAAAGCAGGAGATATGACTGATGTGCACATTATCTAACGATATGGCGACGACTTGACGTCGCTCCTGAGTGTGGCTGCGAAGCGTCAAATGGCAGATGTAGTCGGAGCCAAGCTCAAGCAAAAATCCGATGTCGTTTTTTTTTCACGAGCAATATCGATGAGCGGTGCGAATACGTCAACACTTGGCCGCAGAGGAAGACGTTAGAAGCCTGACGAATGAACATGGTGTCGTTGCGTGGCGAACCCTTGAAATTGACGTTGAAACGGACGATACCGAACACCAGCAGCAGCGAGCGTTCCTCCAGATCGGTCGAGAGGTCGCGGGTTGGCATGGCCAAACACTGGTGGAGGATTCTGTATGCCGCATCGACGTGCTCCTGCAACGCGGAAGGCAGGTACTCCCCACGCTGGTCGTGGTGCATGATGATCAGCATGACCTGCCAGGCGGGGTCTGCGGACTCCGTCGTCTTCAGTGATAAACGGGCTGGAGTCGTCAGGTTTTAGAAGCTTAGTGTCGCGGTTCAGAGTCGCATAACCCGGTTTGGCTCTGAGTTTCAACTTGACAAACTGCGAATGGTCAAGATTCTCCGCTGTAACCCCAGGGTTCAGACACGTGTCCCACTCGTGCTTAACCAATCGTGATGATCAGATTGGGTCTACTGGGTTTGAATTAGTCTGACAATGCTGATACATGTACTAACTCTTAAACTCTGGTAACAAAGTCTGATTAAGAACGCCACAATTCAGCGCCCTCTAAAATGAACGCTCATTAGACGAACACCGAAGGCTTCAATATGTCAAAATGAATACATGTACCTACTATCAGTTTGTGTATTGTTAACTGATATATCCGAGTTTGGCAGGTCTTTCGTTCTGATAGGCTATCTCTGCATAGTTTGCTTCTATTTTCAATAACTTATAAACATTTGGTATGACAGGTGATGAGTTATAAGGTGGATCTCTAAGACTCCACGCACTGTACTTTTAGTTGTCAAGTTTTGACACGCAAACCGTTTTGGGAGTGCATTGCGACTCGCACACGACAGAAGCAAGCAACTGGATTGTTGCAGCTGGCATCAATCATAAGACCGGGCACCCACACAATCCAGAGTACAACATAACTCAGGTGGCCGACGAATTTCACTTCGCAAAGCACGTTGTCGAGACTGATACCTGTAGTACCATGGCAGCTGCAGGCACTTTTGACCCCGGTAGCTTTCCTGGTTGTGGGTAAGGTGGTCGCCAAGGAACAGTGAGAACCTTCATGTAAGCTTTACCTCCGAGCTTACAGTATGCATTTCCCCTTCAGCATCGTCCTCGTCCTGCATGAACTTGACATCCAATTTTTTGCCCTTACCGCGGTCCATACAAACCTCCATACTATTTTAATCACACCCGCTTCGGACAGCAATTTGACGACGTGACGACGAGCTCCTATGCCAAATTGCAAGTCCAACTGCCTCTTTCGCCTCCACACTCTCTAATCAGCCACAGTCCGCACTACACACGCACCAATGGCGGAGGCGGCCGAGATCTCCCGCCCCATGGTCGGCTCCATGAGCGGAGCCCCCGTGTCTGGCTCCACGTACCGCAACAGCGAGTTCACGCGCGAGGCCATGGACTCGTCCATGCGCCTCACCGAGTCCGGCGGCCAGCGCGACAGCTCCACGTACGGCCCCGGCGGCCAGCGCCAGACGGAGATGAAGCTCCTGGCCGTAGAACCGGATCTGGGGATGCCCCCAGAGCGCACCAAGGACTACAAGGGCCGCATCCGCACGTGGCCGGGGCTGCTGCTGCTGCTGCTCATCGTGGCCGGCGCCGTGGCACTCATCACCATCAACGCCATCGACGTGCAGGACCAGATGGACATCAACGCGCAGCGCTTCGAGAACGCGTCGCAGGCCAAGCGCAAGATCAAGGACGGACTCAATGACGACAGCGTCATCGTCTCGGACGACGGACAGGTGGGAAACCCCAAGAAGTATCCGGACATGGGCTGTGAACTACCCGACTACCAGAGCAAGAAGGGGCAGATCGTTGCAGTCGCCAAGAATGGTACAGAGGTACCTGTGGGTATCAAGGGGCTCAACTGGTTCGGTATGGAGACTGGGCTTGCCATCCCCTTTGGTTTGTGGGAGAACATGGACAACGGTACTTCAGTGTACGAGATTGCGGCCTTCTTGGCTCGCAACAAGTTCAACAGCGTGCGTCTTCCTGTGTGTATCAAGAACATATTGAAGGACACGGCGCCGGACAAATCGCTCATCAACTTGAACACCAACCGAGCGATTAACATCACGTCGTACATGACGACGATCCAGACGATCGTGGAGGCGCTCGGGTACCGTCACATCACGGTCATGATCAGTCTCCACACGTTGGACCCGAAGACGTCGGGCGGTGCGTGGTACAGCGACGATCTCGGCGTGTCGGAGGAGGATTTCTTGACTGCTGTCGACACGTTGACCAAGAACCTGTGCACGTCCAAGTACTGGAACATTCTCGGCTTGGACCTGAAGAACGAGCCGCACGAGTGCTCGTGGGGTGGTGCTGACCCGGATTGGCAGAAGGGAGCGACTTTGATTGGCAACCGCATGCTCGAGGGCTGCCCCAACTGGTTAGCGTTTGTCGAAGGCATCGCTTCCAAGGGCACGATCACGCTCAACGGGGAGGAAAACACATACTTCGACTGGTGGGGCGGTGGTCTCGCAGACGCTGGAGGCGACCCTATCACGTTCGACGTTGAGAACAAGCTAGTCTGGGCTCCGCACTACTACAACACGGGCGTGAGTCCCGCCTGGTATCTGTACGCGTCCGGCACTCAAAACGCCGAGGGCGCACTGGAAGACTACGTGGAGCTGGACGATGACACGTTGCGGAACAACGTCGAGAAGACCATGGACAAGATGTTTGGCTACTTGCTCGGAGTTGACACCAACACCGCCATGGTCATGGGCGAGTTCGCTGGTCTGTACGGCAAGGATGCCCACCCATTGCTCACTACCAAGCGTACGACGGACTTTACGATCGAGGTTATGCTGCGGTCAGGGTACGCCGGGGGCTACATGTGGTCGCTCAACCCAGAGAGTGCGTACCAGTACAACCCAGCCGACACATACGGCACGTTCACGGAGGGGTTGCTGGAGGACGACTGGATCACTCCGAACAAAGTCTTCGTAGACGGGATTGCTGCCTTGGATGAGATCAAGAACCTCAAAATGTTCCCATGCTTTGAGGTGGAGATGAAGAGTAGCGCGGGGTCTGCCTAAGGGGGCAGCTGTCCGTTTCTCTAGTTTACTTTTTGCTCTTGGGATATGGTAGCTGTAATTCCGAGAAATGTATCATTTTTGAGCTCACAGATGAGATTGTGCTGCTGTCCTTGTCAACTACAGTATGACGCTAGGAGGCGAGCTGAGGCCGCACACGCGCATCCGTTACCTTGTCGCTGGCCCAACAACTCGAGCCAAAATTATCAGCAGCAACCGCTGGTGCATTGTGAGACCATGTTGTCTGTTACGTCGGAGATGCGAGTGCCGAGCTTCTCGCTGTTGCATGTAGCATTCCAGCAGGCCATTCTCCAATTTGTCGAGGTTGCGTCGCATTGTCGACCACTTCCAAGGCCTTGAGCATGGAGGTGAGAATCGTGCGGCCGATGCCGCCAAAGGCCAGCGACGTTTCCTCTGGAGCAGGAGATGACACCGACGCACCTTCGTCTTACCGGAACACCGAGTACACGAGCGGCCGAACGAGTGCCTATGCAGCAGGAGATGGCTCCGACTCGGGCCGAGAGACCATGATGAGCTCGCGACAGACGGAGATGAAGCTCATGGCCATGGACCCGAGCGATGGTGCGGTGCCAGAGCGGGTGCAAGACTACAAGGGTCGGATTCGGGTACGTCTTGACCGCTTGGTGCCTGAATTCGTAGCCTCCCAGCGCTGACACTTGTGCGTGTTGTCAACAGACGTGGCGAGGTCTCATGCTGCTGTGCGTCATCCTGGGCGGGGCTGCGGCAATCATCACAACGTGTGCCATAAGTGCTAGTGACGCTGTGGCCGTTAGACAAGCTCGATATGAGAACAAGACGGAAGAGCGACGGAAGATCAACGACGGACTCACAGACGACAACGTTATCGTCTCGGACGACGGACAGGTGGGAAACCCCAAGAAGTACCCAGACATGGGCTGCGAACTACCAGACTATCAAAGCAAGAAAGGTCAAATCTTTGCAGTGTCCAAGAACGGCACGGAGGTCCCCGTGGGTATCAAGGGCGTCAACTGGTTCGGCATGGAGACCGGACTTGCCATCCCTTTTGGCCTATGGGAAAACATGGATAATGGTACATCCGTGTACGAGATCGCGGCCTTCCTAGCCCGCAACAACTTCAACAGCGTCCGCTTACCCGTGTGCATCAAGAACATCCTCAAGAACACGGCGCCACAGAAGTCGCTCATCAACTTGAACACCAACCGAGCCATGAACATCACGTCGTACATGACGACGATCCAGTCGATCGTGGAGGCGCTGGGGTATCGCCACATCACGGTCATGATCAGTCTTCACACGTTGGACCCGAAGACGTCGGGCGGTGCTTGGTATGACGAGGAGCTTGGCGTCTCGGAAGACGACTTCCTCGAAGCCGTGGACACTCTGACCAAGAACCTGTGCGGGTCCAGGTACTGGAACATCCTCGGACTCGACCTTAAGAACGAGCCACACACGTGCTCCTGGGGCGGGGACGAACCCGACTGGCAGAAAGGAGCGACGTTGATCGGTAACCGCATGCTGAAAGGCTGCCCCAACTGGATGGCCTTTGTGGAGGGCATCAACGGCGTGCACGAGGTCACGGCCACGGACGGCAGGACGGATAACTTTTATAACTGGTGGGGTGGGGGGCTAGAGGAAGCAGGGGACGACCTCATCACGTACAGTGTGGAGAACAAGCTCGTGTGGGCGCCGCATTACTACAACACCGGCGTGAGTCCTCAATGGTATCTCTATGCGGCCGGGGAATGGCAGGAGTCTGGCATCCTGCAGGGCTACGAGGAGCTGAGCGATCAAGACTTGAAAGCGAACGTCGACATTACAATGGACCTCATGTTCGGCTACCTCATGAACAAGACGTCGTACGCCATGGTGCTCGGGGAGTTCGCCGGCTTGTACTCCAAGGATGCGCACCCGATGCTCACCACCAAACGCACGTCGGACTACAATATCGAGATCATGATCGAGAAGGGCTACGCGGGCGGCTACATGTGGTCGCTCAACCCGGAGAGCGCGTACCAGTACAACCCGGCCGACAAGGCGGGCCACTTCACGGAAGGACTTCTGGAGGACGACTGGCTCACGCCCAACAAGGTGTTCATGGAGGGCATGGCGGCCATGGACAAGATCAAGGACCTCAAGCGGTTCCCGTGCTTCCCCATAGAGGTCGAGGATAGGTAGCCCCACCAACATTTTGCACATGTACAAAACGAACTCTACAGTTGAAAGTATCCGTTTTCGCGTCGACCAGCAGTTCTCAACTGGAACGGAGCGCTCTCCCCATCGCATCAGCTTTCACGCGTCCTCTACATGCCTTTGGTCCTCTACAGGTAGAACACCCTACCACGCTACTGTCAAAGTATTTGCAGCTGGTAGCTGCGTGGCACATGCGCGTGACAGACGAGCGATAAGATACGTCGGACGATGTGGTGTAAAGGGCAACGCAACGCGCCACTTTCGCAGTTGCCAATCACTCGACCACCGGACAGCCAGCTATTGCGAAGATGAGGGACTTCCGCGCCAGTCTCGTGGTGGAGCGGCCTGGCCAGAGGACGTCGACCCCGTTGACGCCTTGGCAGATTGGCACCGAGGTGTTCCGACACGAGACGGTCCTAGTGCCGGGGCGCCACACGATGCCGGCCACGGCGTTTTACTCGGACAAGGACCGATTCACGCACAAGTACACGGCCGACCCGTCCCAGAACATGAGGCTGGTGGCCAAGAAGACAGGCGAGTCAGAGGACGAATCGGACTACAAGGGGCAGTACAGGGTGCGTACGTTGGCTGGGCCACTAAAGCTGCTGCGTGCTGATGCGTCTTGTGTGGACCGGCGTTCCTAGATATGGCCGGGCTTGCTGCTGCTGGCTTTTCTCGTCGTGGGCTCCACGTTCCTCATCACGAAAGGAGCAATGCACACATACCAGGTGCGCGTGGCACGGGCGATGGAGTACGAGCAGAACGTGGCGGGCAAACGCTCTATCAAAGACGGCAAGACCGACGACAACATCATCGTCTCGGATGACGGCCAAGTGGGCAACCCCAAGTCGTACGCCACCACCGTCAGTACGTGCCTCGTATGTTGTTGTGTGTGGTGGAAGTTCTAATGCCCAAGGGATTGGTGTAGTCTGCGAGATGCCCGACTATCAGAGCAAGAACGGCCAGATCGTGGCGGTCGCGGCGAATGGGACGGAGGTTCCGATTCAGATCAAAGGCGTCAACTGGTTCGGCATGGAGACGTCGCTCGCAGTGCCGTTTGGACTCTGGGAGAACGCCGAGAACGGGACCACCGCGGTGCGTAGCTAGCTCCTTGGCGAGCGGTGACTGAGCTCGGCTCTAACTTGTGCCTTCTAACAGTACGAAGTCGCGGCGTTCTTGGCAAGAAACAACTTCAATGCAGTACGCTTGCCGGTTTCTGTCGAGAACGTGTTGGCCAACAACCCGCCTCAGAAGGGGGTCATCAATCTCTCCAGCAACCGCGCGATCGATGGGACGGACTTCATTTCGACGCTGCAGACACTGGTCAAGTCTCTCGCCTACCGCAACATCGGCGTGCTCATCAGTATGCACAGGCTCACCAACAAAAAGTCGGGCGCGACGTGGTTTGATGCGGACCTTGGCGTGACGCAAGACGACTTCCTCAACGCGGTTGACATCGTGTCCTCCAGCCTCTGCGGCAAAGACTACTGGAACGTCATGGGGCTTGATCTTAAGAACGAACCGGAGACGGCGACCTGGGGAACTGGCGACGACGACGATTTCGTTGTGGGTTGCGAGAAAATCGCCAAGGTCATGCACGGCAATTGTCCGCAGTGGCTGGGCTTCGTCGAGGGTGTCGTGGCCACGCATTCCGTTACCATCGGCGGCGAGGAGCTAGACTACTACGACTGGTGGGGCGGTGGTTTGCAGAAGGCAGGCGAGACCCAGCCCAAGTTTACTATTGACAACAAGATCGTGTGGGCGCCGCACTACTACACGACGGCTGTGGCCCCGCAACGATATTTCTACGGGGATGGCACGACGTCGGACTTCTCGACGTACGTCGAGCTGTCGGATGAGGACCTGCTCGCACGCATCCAAGGCACCATGAACGATATGTTTGGCTATTTAGCACACGACAAGGGCTACGCTCTGTTGCTGGGGGAGTTTGCTGGGCTGTACACGAAAGACGCCCACCCGAAGAAGACAACGAAGCGCACGACGGACCTGACGATTCAGGTGCTGATGGACAAGAAGTACGCTGGAGGGTTCATGTGGTCTCTCAATCCCGAGAGTGAGTACCAATACAACCCAGCTGACAAGGAGGGCGCGTTCACCGAAGGGATGCTACTGGACGATTGGTTGTCGCCGAATAACGAGTTTCTCGACGCCTTCACACCCATGGATGCAATGCCCAACCTGCGCAAGTTCCCGTGCTTTCCTGTGGAAAAGAAAAAGTAAAAGTTTGTTGGTTTGCGTACCCTTAAATATGAACACCAAGTAGGATATGGATCATCTTGATCAATCCAAAAACATACTAGTAATAAGCTTAGGTGGGTATTGCAGCCTTGTAGAATACGGCCAGGCGTTTTTAGGGTTGGTCTCAAATTTGGCGTCGATGAAGGGAACGTGAGCACCGTCTAGGGCGGTGCGTGCCTCATCGGTCAATTGCTCCCACACGATGAGGTTTTGCAATTCGCCACCAGTTTGCCGAAGCCGCGGGTTTGGTGGTCCACCATGTAGTTGATCATGGACGTTGTATCTTGGAGCACTTTTTTTTTTTTTTGGG
>KV724341.1:0-85517 GCA_000500205.2 Phytophthora lateralis | reverse complement strand
GGGGGGCGTGTACTTGGAGTACGTTAACTCGTACGCAGGCGAAATCCCTAGAAGGATCGGATTTTCCTCCGCAGGGTTGTCAAGCCACACGACGATTTTCGACCAGCCGTGACGTTGGCCCTTCCTGAACATCGACGTCGGTTTGTCCTTGGGGGAGTACCACGCGTATATGATGGCCCACAGATCCCTGAACCAAACAGATCGGGCGTATCGGATACACCTGCGAGCCCAGACTCGATCCCTTGCATTTCCCGTAAGATAAACTGTCCCCTTTAGACCCGCACTGTCCTCACCCACAGCATTGACAACAGGGTACGGGTGGCACCTGCTTTGGTTGGCTTGAATTTCATGGCAGCCTTCTCGGAGATGGTGACAGGCTCGGGTTGTGCGGAGGGCTGCACCTTGTCGTGGTCGATACTGACAGCTTCGACTGCACAGAGCGTAAGAGCAGCAACGGAGATGAACAACGCGCGGAGATTCATGACCGAAAGCAAGAAGAATGGAAAAGGAATCCGACAGACGACCGACGCAGCCGATTGTCCGATATCCGATATCATGACCATTATCATATTGTGGTGCCATCAGGGTCAATATTTTTGCCAGTTTTGTTGCCGTACCATGACTTGTGATAACGTTGCTCGAGTCACTCCCTCGCTCGAGTGCCCCATTCATTCGCCGCGTGGAGAAAACGCATCATAAAGTTAGCTCTCTCTGTCATGGGCTCGTGGACGCGCTTCGTGGCGCTGGCGGCGCTTCTGGCCCCTCTCGCAAGCGCCGACGTCGAGACGCACGAGGTGCGTATCCCCCACACTAAGATAAACTCTCTTTCGTCCTCTCTGATCTTGTATACACGTGTATAGTACACACCAGGCGAGGAGGTGGTGGTGTGGGTGAACAAGATCGGCCCCTTCAATAACCCGCAGGAGACGTACACGTACAACACGCTGCCGTTCTGCCGCGCGGCCGACAGCGAGGAGCCTGAGGCGCACGCGCTGGGTATTGGCGAGATCCTCGAGGGCAACGAGCTGCTGAACTCTGGGCAGCGGCTGCAGTTCGGCGTGGACGCGCCCCGCACGCGGCTGTGCGCGCAGACGCTGTCGGATGCGGACGCGCTGCAGTTCGGCGCCGCAGTGGACGAGCACTATTGGTACCAAATGAGCGTGGACGACCTGCCCGTGTGGGGCCTCGTGGGCAAAGTCATGAAGCCCACGGACGACGTGTCGTTCCTGCAACGGTTCCCCGTGGGCACGCGCGTGCTGTACACGCACAAAAAGTACTCCATCTCGTACAACGGGCCGCATATCATCCACGTCAATTTGACGTACTCGGATGAGCTCACGGCCATCGCGTCCAACAAGCAGCTCGAGTTCACGTACGAGGTCGTGTGGGTCGAGACGTCCATTGCCTTCGAGAACCGCTTCGACCGCTACCTTGAAGACGAGTTCTTCGAGCACCAGATCCACTGGTTCTCCATCTTCAACTCGTTCATGATGGTCATCTTCCTCTGCGGCCTCGTGGCGCTCATCCTGCTGCGCACGCTCCGCAACGACTACGCGCGCTTCGCAGAGGACGACGCCGAGGAGCTCATGATGGATGGCAAGTCGTCGCTGCTCAAGGACGACGCCAACTCGGGCTGGAAGCTGCTGCACGGCGACGTGTTCCGTGCGCCGCCCTACCTGCTGCTCTTCACGGCGCTGCTGGGCACTGGCGCACAGCTGCTCGTGCTCTCGGTCTGCCTCATGCTCATCGCCATCGGCTCGTCGCTCTACATTGAGCCCGGCGGCGTCGTGTCCGTGGGACTCACCGTCTACGCGTTCTCGTCGCTCGCCAACGGGTACGCGAGCGGCGCCTTCTACCACCAGTTCTTCTACCCGCGCGTGTCCAAGGACTGGATCCGCGCCATGTGCCTGTCGTCGGCGCTGCTCCCCACGGTCACGTTCGTGTCGGTATTTTTCATCAACGCGCTCGCGGTGTTCTACGGCACGACGTACGCCATCCCGTTCGTGACGATCGTGCAGGTGGTGCTGGTGTGGTTCTTCGTGTCGTGTCCGCTGGCCGTTCTGGGCACGATCTTGGGCCGCCACGGCGCAGCAAAGGCAGGCTTCCCGTGCCGTGTCAACAAGTTCCCTCGTGAAGTACCCGAGGCGCGCTGGTATCTGCGCCCACCGGTGCTGATCGCGCTCACGGGGGTGCTGCCGTTTGGCTCTATCTTCATCGAGATGTACTTCATCTTCGCGTCGTTCTGGAACTACAAGTTCTACTACGTGTACGGCTTTATGCTGCTGGTGTTCATCATCCTGACGATTGTGACGCTCTGCGTGACCATCGTGTGCACGTACTTCCTGCTGAACGCGGAGAACTACCGGTGGCATTGGACGTCTTTCGCAGCAGCGGGCAGCACTGCGCTCTACGTCTTCATCTACGCCATCTATTTCTATTTCTTCAAGACCAACATGTCAGGCTTCCTGCAGACGTGCTTCTACTTCGGCTACATGTAAGTGTCTCGCACTCTGCTGTTATTCTGTTTGCGCTCATGCTAACAATGGTGTGACGTCACATTACAGGGGACTGTTCTGCTTCGCGTTCTTTATCATGTGCGGCACTGTCGGCTACCTCGGCAGCAGCGTGTTCACGAAGCGCATTTATCGCAACATCAAGTGTGAGTGAAGCGAATGCCAGGCGTGCTGCCCACCAACTCGAAGAAAAGGGTCGAAAGAGGACTAAAGCAGCACAGTCGACCTTCCCAGTACGCTGGCGTAGGATATCAAGTGCCAGCAAGACCAGCGCACTGGTACGTGTAGTTCAAGTGCATGTTTGCGTTTCGTCGACTTGGTGATGGCTTTAAGCGGTAAGAGAACTCAATAACAGCAGGCAGCACCGCTAGAGAGCAGGACGACAAGCAGTGTACAAGCAGTCTTCATTTGAAATAGGGTCTAGCTGGATTGAGCAGGTCAGTTGAAGGAGGCGACGACCTGGCGCATGGTCTGCACTGTGCCAGCAACCATCCCAACGAGGCCGAAGACAACGATCCCCCAGTGGAATACGCGCGAGGGCAATGACAGTGTGGATCCCGCTGCTACAAGGTAGAGTACGGGTGGCAACACAATTGCTAGCATGCTTGACCCCACGGAGCCGAAGAGGCTGATGAGAAGCCCCACGTCAGGTACGCAAACCGCGATGACCATGAGACTCGTGCACAGCATGGATCGGAAGAGCGTGCGGTTGCATTCGTATGGTGATAAATTGCAGACCAACCTCTCCAGGCAACCCGATGCAGGCCGGGCTGAAGACATCTTTGCTGCAGCTGCTACCGTGGCTGGAGATGCGATCGGGGAGAATGACTGCCGCATCGTTTGCAGAGAGAACAGCGTGGGTGGGCGGCTGTTTGTGCTGCTGGAGGATAGCATGACCTTGTGGTCGTCGTGGCGGCCATCGCGCTCGTAGTCGAGTCCACCTTCGAGGCCGTGCAGTGAGCGATACTGTTTCTTTCTCGCCTTGCGACGCCTTCGCGCCTCCAATGCTATTTGCACCGGCTCAGTTGGCGGTGCAGGGCGCATTACTGACTTGTGCCGCAGCATCCGCTCCAGGACGTCGATGGCAGGGTAGAACTGAATCGGGAACGACAGCGTGCACGCGAATGCTAGCGCTACATTTGCCATGGTGACAAGCCAGCCCTCGCAGTATTCGTGCAGCACTGCCGTCATGCTCCCGTTATCGATCCGGCCGAAGGCGATGGTCGGCACCTCCCCAATGAACAAGAAGAGCACGAGGATTGACAGCATGCAAATGGCCAGCACGCGGGGGAATCGCTCAGGCTCTGCCATGGCATTTTGGATCGGTAATACCAAGCCAATCCCCTCGAACGAGTACACGGCTGTGCCGTAGAATTCAGGCAGTTTGCTCCAATCTGCAAGCACCACGGCCTCCCGCGGCATTTTTGGGTGTTTCCAGTAGTCGATAGAGTAGTAAAACACGATGGCAATACCCGACAACACCGCGAAGTTGGCTGCTCAGTAGTAGATTCCGTCAGCACACGGCACGCAATACGTTGACAAGGCTAACACAATGGACGCACCTAGACCGGAGAACGGGGTGATGCGGTGCAGCGTACGCACCCAGGAAAGCATGAGCAAGACGGGAAAAATCGCAAATATGAGCTGCCGCTCATTGATAGCGTCCTGGAGGCTAAGCCGACAGCAATCAGCAGTGAAAGAGTGAGTGGCAACCGATAAGTCCATGAAAGAAAGAATCAAGGCCACCCACCTCTGGGACAAGACGACGTGGATGTTGGTCGCCACGAAGGTGAAATACACGCAGCAGATTCCAAGCTGCGTGCCGACCAGGAACACGTCAATCAGCAGCTTCCCTTTGGGCCCTAGAATCTCCCGCCCCACGTCTCCGAACGACATGGGGCCTCTCGGGCTCACCAGGTGCTTGCACCGCAGCAACAAGTCCATATTGTACACGGACATGAGCGCCTAGACACCCAAAACCAGCCCAGTCACCACCTAACTCTCTATCATGAGCTCCCAATAACCAACGTACCACGACCACGAACAGCACAGGCCCCGCGTAGACGCCCGTCTTGGAGAAACCGCTGGGCAGCGACATGGCGCCAGGCCCAATGTTCCCTTTGAGCAAATGCACCACCACCGCCGCCACGGAAATTCTCTCGGCCGCTTTCACGCTCCTCACTGCAGACGACGCGCCGCTCTCGGATCGCTTCTGTTTGGTTGCGATCTGCGGCTTGGCCTGGCTCAGCTGAGAGTGCAGCCGTCCCAGCTCCAACTCCAGCTCCAGCGTGGCCTCTTCAGACTGCGGCGAGCTGGTGGGACTGGAGCGGTGCGGAGGAGACAGCGGAGGCCGCCGCACGCAGGACGCAACCAGCAGCGGCGCGTCTTCCGTCTCGGTGCTGCTCATCATGGCCGTTCGGAGCTTCTGGCTGAATTGGAAGTGACCATAGTGAGCGCAAGTGAGACGTACATAGACGCGGTCAAAAGACAAAAATAGAAACTTCAGCATTCGACGAATAACATGGCTACACCGGTTGCCTTTCGTTCAACCTGTCACGGTCGACTTGGCGATGCTGTCACGCCACCATCGCCATGCTGAGCTCCTGTTTGGAAAGAGAGAGAGAAAGTTAATAAAGCCTCTGCCGCTGCCAAGCGAGACGGAGCGTACCAGGTTCATGACGATGCGGTTCCAGGCCTCCATGTTCTTGACGAGCTGCCGCCACTGCGTCTCCGCGTTGTTGCCACGCACCTGGCGCAGCTCGCTCTTCTCCTGCGCCACCTACAACAAAAGATCAGTCTCCAGCTCAAAGCTTCCTTCCTCGTACAAAATCGCCTTACCATTTCGAGAAGAGGCGCGATGTCCTCCGACAGACCGTCTTCTAGCAAACCACGACAAGCACAGCACGTTAGAACTCACAAGTAGAGGAACGTACGCCATTCAAATGCACACCTCCTTCAGGCTCTGCCTTCTGCTGGCATGCCAAGTACGATAGCCTTTCGGCCAGGTGGTCGTAGAATTCGCCGCTCAGCTCGTCAACGCGCGTCTGCGGTGGGATCTTCACTTGTTCTTGGTTGGCTTGCAGGCCTGGAGTGTGGCGAGCCTTCCGTGGGGCTGTCGTGGGTGACGCGTGCCGACTGTTGCTGCTACCGCTTCGCTCGCCCAGGGAGCTGCTGGACCCACTTCGCGTTCGTGTGCGCCAAATCCGCGGAGTCGTTGGTGCCCCCGACGGCGTGGTGACGTCGGTCACACTGCCAGATGCAACGCTTTCGTCTTGAAGCACCAACTCTTGCTTGTTCACCACACTGAATTCCACGTTGCGACTGAATACGAGTCCGCGATACGCATAGCGCCGTACACTTCGCAAACATTTCCACAGAGTAGTAAACGATGTCGCTAGAGACGCCTACACCATCCAGATGACGTTCGGTCAGTGAACGAGCTTGTTCATCATAGTCCACATGACAAGAGACTGCTTACCTTGGACGAGCCGATGTGATACCTCTGGTTTGAAAACTCGATGAGCACATGGTGCACGTGCTCGGGGCCCACATACGAGAGGATCAGAGTCTGGGCATCCTTCCGGCGAAGTAGGAAGGTGCCTTGCTCTCGGTTCCTGCCGAATCCACCAAACGAAAGTTAGCGAACGATCAGTCCTTCGTTATATCACCAATGAGACTTACTGCAAGAGAGCTTCAGCCTGACCCCGACTGATGCTACCAGCGAAGAAATGCCACGCCTCCTGGTCGTTGCGTCGGTCTCGCTCCGCCTTTTCCTCTTCTCTGCGCCTCTCAAGATCCTCTTCCTCCTTTTCACGTCTGCGAGTCTCGGCTGCAGCGGCGGCATCTTCCTCTTCATTGATCTGGCGCGAACCAGAGAACGGGAACTGGAACTCCTCCACAGACTCCGCGTCATCATCAGTCTCATCGTTGCCGAGAAGACTGCTGTTTGTGGCTCGCAAGTAGACGCCTTTGTCGTTGCCCAAAATCCAATTGCCACCGTATGTGGGGGCTCGCTTGTCAGTTCGCAGTGCAGCAGCAACATGAGCAGCGTCTTTCTTCTCTTCGCTGTCGTTCGGATTCAGTTTCTCGTTAATCGGCATCATATTCCCATCTCGCGGCAGCGTCGTGATCGCTTTCGTAGGAATCCGTAGCAATGAAGTCGAGAAATGGTGCAGTGCATCGTCCGTCTGGATGATTTCCAAAGGAGCTGGGTTGCCCGACGTCTCCAGAATTCCCTGTAGCAACCCGCAGCATAACCGTTAGCTTGCGTTCGCAGTACAACCTTCTAACGCCATCGTCACCCGTGGTCTCGCTAACCGTGCGAGCCGGATATGCTCCGATGCAATGCGATCCCTGCAAATAAACTCCACCATGCGCTCTAGAGCCTCTCGAACCGCCGGGTTCTTCTCATTCTCGCCGAAGTTGGCCCTGCCTACCGTCCACATCCAGCCTTTATACCCTGCCGCCTACCATCAAAGCGTCAGTTCCTTCTCCACAACATAAATCCCCATGCAACGCCCGCCTACTTGTGCGTAAGCTGCGATATCGTCGCTAGTCATGACGCGCTTCTGCAGCAGGTCGGCCTTGTGCGAGATGAGGAAGCAGGGGGTCTCCTTGGGGGACAGGAACTTGGACAGACAGTGTCTCCACTTGTCGATGGCCGCGATGGAGCTCACGCGGTGAACGTTGAACACGAAGAAGATGCCGTCCAGGTCCTCGCACAGCAGCGAGTGCAGCGACGATGCGCTGGCGTCCACCTCGGCGCTCGAGACGTCCCACACCTGCAGCAGAAGCTCTTGACCGCGGTGTTTGTACGTCAAGGAGCTCACGTCCACCCCAATAGTGGGCGCGTACGTCGCTGGGTACGAGCGCTGCAGCCAGCGCCGCACGATACTCGTCTTGCCCTGCACAGCATCAGAAAAGCGTCAAAAACGGGTGCAATCGGCAATAAATCGGCTGGTCATTCGTGCTGACCACTGCGGAGCCTCCGACGAGCGCGATCTTGAGCTCGGGCGTCGGATCCAGCCCGTTCTCGGCGCGCAGCTTGGCCCAGCGCCCAAGAGACTCCTGAGAGACGCCGCCGCCACCCGCGCTGCCAGAGGGACGTCGCGCGAAGAGCGAGGAGCTGGCGCCGTCCCCCAGGAATGTGGACGAGATCATCTTCATCCATTTGGACGTGGCGCTGTCCGCCGTCTTGGCCGCTCGAGGAGCTTCCATGCTGGTCAAGCGATGATACAGTTGAAGAGGACAGATCAGAAGTAGGAGCAGGTCGAGATATGCAGCTTTTACGACGTAACCATAAGTGAGTGATGGTATCTGAGTGATGGTGTTTAAAATCGGCACTTCAACGTCAGTTGCCGATTCGTCATGAGCCGCGTCGTGGTGTTCACGGGGACGCTGTCACAGTCGCGCAAGGAGGTGAGCGCCGAGGCCGAGCGCCACGGCTACGTGGTGGGCGCGCGTCTGTCCAAGATGTCGAGTTTCCTTGTGTGCGGGGCCAAAGTGGGCGCCAAGAAGACGGAGGAGGCCACCAAGTTGGGCGTCACGACGATCTCAGAGCAGGAATGGACGGATAAACTCGCGGCTGAAGGTCCAGAGACACACGAGCAGGAGTCAGAGGTCACGGCTTCTCCACTGACAGCGACCGCTGGCAAACGCAAAGCTCGCGAGGAGCCTGCGGTCGTCGTGTTCACGGGGACGTTGACGAAGCAGAGCAGGAAACAGGCGACGACGGAGGCGGAGGCGAGAGGCTTCCGAGTGCAGCCGAGGATGAGCAAGACTACGACATTCTTGGTGTGTGGAGAGAAGGCTGGGCAGAAGCTGAAGGAGGCCGAGAAGCTGGGCGTGACGGTGCTGACGGAGGACCAGTGGGAGCAGAAGCTGGCAATAACGGCGGAGACAGCAGATGCGAGTTCTCCTGCTAGATCCAGTAAGAAACGCTTAGTCGGCAAGGAGGGTGAGGCGCCTGCTGCTGAGGTTACAGGTGAGGGAGAAGATGGACTCAAGTATGACGAAGAGACTGGAGCAGTAAATGGTGTTGAGCCGAAGCTGCTGCTTGTGGACGGGGCGTTTCATGATGTAAAGAGCGCATCGGGCTCGACGTACATTGTGAAGCGCCTTGGGATGGTCTACTCGTGCAGTTGTCCGGCGTGGAGGAACCAGCGCCACCCGCCGACCTCGCGGACGTGCAAGCACCTGAAGCAGCTTTTAGGCGATGGATTTGAAACGGAACGCGCCCTAGGCTCAGCAACAGCTCCTCGCGGCACCGCGTCTGCTAGTGGCAGCTCGAGAGCTGTTGTGAAAACGACGGCACCCAGAGTGCTTCTGGCTAAGAAATGGGAGCGTGAAAAGGATGACCCGCTGGGCTGGTGGATTAGTGAGAAGCTGGACGGTGTACGTGCATTTTGGGACTCCTCCAAGAAGATCTTCTTGTCTCGCTTAGGTAACGAGTATCCGGCGCCTAGCTGGTTCACTGCCAGGTTCCCGGGTGACGTGGATCTGGATGGTGAGCTCTTCGGAGGACGTGGTGCGTTCCAGTTCACAGTTGGCATTGCCAAGACGCAGGGCTCTAAGGAATGGGAGAAGCTCGTGTACAAGGTCTTCGACGCCCCAAGCCTCAAGACGAACAAGTTTGAGGAGCGCATGGAGCACGCCGAGGCTGTGGTGGAGAAGGCTTCGTCCAAGTACATCGAGTGGGTAGAGCACACCAAATGCAAGTCTCTGGAGCACCTGGACGAAGTGTTTAACGAGATCGAGGAACTCGGTGGCGAAGGGCTCATGATTCGTGAGCCCGGCAGCAAGTACGCGCAAGGTCGGTCCTCGTCGCTGCTGAAGATCAAGAGCTTCCACGACGGCGAGGCGGAGGTGCTTGCGCACGAGGACGGCAAAGGAAAGTACGTGGGCATGGTGGGCGCTCTGCGCTGCCGCATGGCCAGCGGCAAGATGTTCAAGGTCGCTAGCGGCCTGTCGGACGCGCAGCGTGACAAGCCACCCGCCGTGGGCAGCATCATCGTGTACAAGTGTCAGGAGCTCACGAACGACGGCATCCCACGCTTCCCCGTGTTCGTGGGCCTCGCCGCCGATAAAACGTGCCCCAAAGACCCTGTCATTGCCAGCGCTGTTGGGCGCGACGCCAAGTAGGATAGTAGGAGGTACAGTACCATTGATACAGGGCACTTCAACTTTGGACTGAACTTCTCGACTAACGCCTGATCACCAACAGCCTTTTATATTGAGTGCTAACGGGTATCAATTGCTCGCATCATGAACTACGTATGCATTGTAAGTATGGTGGTCACCTATTCATTATTTGTTCAAGTCATATCAGATTTCAGAGCCACGTGTCCTTTCCCTCTGCCATGCGTCACTTTCCCATTTGTAAAATGAGGCGCCCCCGCTCCAGCTCGGACGCCGGCGGTGTGTTCTTCCGCGTGCCGTGCGCGCTACTGGTGGAGTTCCTAGACCTGCGCGGATCCATTAATCTGCTGAACACGAGCCGCTGGCTGCGCTACGACTGCGTGCTGACGACCACGGCTCTAGAGAAGACTCGCTACGCGCAGCACTTCCACCAAAAATGCGCCGCCGACTGGTGGCACCTCACGCCTGCGTGGAAGGCGGACGGACGCCTGGTGGAGAGCGACTGGGATGAAGAGGAGGAGGAATCGACGCCCGACATCTGGGAGGACTGCCACGTGCGCACGGCCGCGGGCAAAGAGCTCACGCACTGGAAGGACACGGTGCGGGACACGCCCCAGTGGCAGCACGTGCCGCTACTGTCCATCATCGACTTTATGGTGTCCAAGCTACTGCCACAGAGCTACATCTCGTTCAAGTACGCAGCCACAGTGTACACGGCCAGACCCGTGATCGTCCGGCTGCATCCGCCCGGGAACTCGGACGAGAGGAGGAAGGACGGACAAGACGCCAGGGATCAGGACGTCGCGCGCAGGATTAGTGAGGCTCTCGCCGGACAGAACGGCAAATTGACGTCACTCTTTGGACTCCATTGGGAGAATATGCACGTGGATCCAGGTACAGGCAAAGTGGCGTGTGCAGTCTGCCAGTTGTACGCGGACGAGGTGGACAGGTACCAGACCAAAGTTGCTGAGATGGTGAGTGAGTGGAGAGAAGCAGTGAAGAAGGAGCTGCCGGGCTGGAAGGAGAAGGGGATGCACCAGATGGAGATCGACCGACGGACCTACGAGATGCGGGAGGAAATGATCCCGTACAACGGCTTCTTCACATCTAACGTCGCGCGTCGCCACGGAGACGTCATTATCCGCCACATTTGCTCCTACTGGACGACGTTGGGCCACCTCAAGATCAACACACTCGGGTATAATGACACTTCGCAGCTCGTGGCGGCATTGACGTCGGACATCAGGAAGCAGTGCCAGCACTTCTCCAAGATTAAGCAGGCCATGACGAACGCGTTCCCGCGCGTAGCAAGGATCCGATACGAAGTAGATGAACCGGAATCGCCCCTATCGACGAATTTGTGGCATGAAGCGGCTGTCACGGAGCTGGTCGCTGGCGTGTCACCATCCGGATTTCTTTGCGGTATGTTGTTTATTGAGAAAAGCGTCTGAGCGTGGGGGATCTCGCATCGACAACACAAAGAACGAGCCACAGAGTGTTTGGTGAACTTTCATCTCTGTATTGTGGCCAAGCAACACTCGGTGGCGATACCCATCGCATCCCGGAAGGTGCAGGTTGTCTCGTCAACGAAGTTGCACTCCGCTATCCTGAGTACAGCCTACCAAGACTAGAAGAGCGTCCTTGGAGACCCACACGCTGACAATCTGACATACACAAGGAACAACCAATTCCAGTCGATCCCTACCAATACAATGCAATGCAAGGTTACGTACTGGCCTACTTCTTGGAGTAGACGCCGTGGTCGATCTCCCCTTCCATCGCGTCCACCAAAGCTGCGTCGTCGTCCGCTGTCTTGGCCATGAAGAGCGTCTTGCGGAACCAAAACGCCATGTACACGAGCGCCAGCATCGTGGGGACCTCGATGAGCGCACCCACGACACTCATCAGCGCGGGGTCCGACTTGAGTCCGAACGACGCGATGGCCACCGCCAGTGCCAGCTCGAAGTTGTTGCTAGCTGCCGTGAACGAGACGGACACGGCCTGCTCATACGCCGCTCCGAGCCACCAGCTCATGAGGAAGGACACGATGAACATGAACAGGAAGTAGATGAGCAACGGCACCGCGGCGTAGATGACTTTGTCCAGGTTGGAAGAGATGCGCGTGCTCTGGGAGGCGAAGAGTACGACGATCGTGAAGAGCAGCGCGATGAGTGTGAGCACGCCGATGCGCGGTGTGAACTTGTCGAAGTACCAAGTGGCGCCCTTGGCCTTGGTCAGCGTGAACCACGTGAGCAGCGCCGCCACGAAGGGTGCCCCCATGTAGATACCGACATTCTTGGCCACTTCGCCCATGGCAACGTGGATCTTGGTGCTTGAGTCGATACCCAAGTGGCTGGGTAGGTCGTTGATGAAGAGACCCGCGTAGGGCGAGTAGAGTCCCATGGTGAGCACCGAGTTGATGGCCACGATGGCGGCGCAGTACTCGGCGTCTCCGCCCGCGAGACTGTTCCAGACTACGACCATGGCGATGCAGCGCGCGCAGCCCACGAGGCTGAGTCCCCTCATGTAGCCCACATCATGGCTGAAGAAAGCCGAGGAGAGGAAGAACATGACGAAGGGCCCGAGCACCCAGTTCTGCACGGTCGTGAGCAGCAGCAGACGCCAGTCGACGAAGATCCGATGCACGAGGTTCCAGTGCACTTTGGTCAGCGGTGGGTACATCATGACGAGCAGCCCGACGGCCACGAGCACGTTGGTGCTGCCCACGGTGGTAGCGTCGATGGCGTCCTGGATGGCGCCGATCTGGCCCAGTCCGAGTCCGGCGCCGGCCGCCAGCAGGATCCAGAGCGTGAGGAAGCGGTCCAGGAAGGACAAGTCGCGGATGACGTTGGCTGGGGTGGCGGTCAGAAGTTGCTGGAGCTCTGACATGGCTGGAGTGTGGTGCTTGGAGACTGCAGTGAAGTGCGTGGTTCGGCGAGTGGGTGAGGCAACACCGCATGATGCACGAGAAAAAAAGGCAACAATGACAATGACGACCAGCGAAAAGAACGACTACCTGGTAGAATACATACTATAAGGGAAAAAGGTCCTGCAAGAGTGCATATTACACCTGCGCAAATATATACGATACTATCCAAAATGTCGACAAGCAAGCGCCTTTGCAGCGTGCCCGACTGCACCAAGGGCGTGCGCTCCAAGGGCCTGTGCAAGGCCCACGGCGGCGGACGACGTTGTATGGTCGACGGATGTGAGAAGAGCGGCCAGACGATGGGTCTGTGCATCCGCCACGGTGGCGGCAAGCGCTGCACGCAGCCTGGATGCTCCAAGGCGTCTCAATCCAACGGCCTGTGCAAAGCTCACGGCGGTGGGCTGCGCTGCCAGAGTCCTGGATGCCCCAAGAGCAGCCAGGGCAAAGGTTTCTGTCGAGCCCATGGCGGTGGACGAAGATGCGAGGAGGAAGGATGCGCCATGGGCGCCCAGCGCGGCGGCTTCTGCGCCAGACACGGCGGCAACCGACGGTGCCAGCAGTCAGACTGCGCCAAACTCGACCGCGGGGGAGGCTTCTGCGCCGAGCACGGCGGCGGCAAGCGCTGCGACCACCCGAGCTGCAACAAACCGTCGCGCAAGCACGGCAAGTGCTACGACCACGCGAAATATGCTACCAAGGACCAACTCGCCGCGGGGGAAATGGTCGTGGCTTCTACGCCTTTGGGTATGGTGGACTTGCGGCAGGTTACGATGCCAGCGTTCGATATTGGTGTCGAGAGATTGCACGTTGCCGGACAAATGGAAACGGGAAAGGCCAGAGGGCTCCAGACTGGTGACTCGAGGTTCTCCCTTCGACCTGCACTTGAAGCAGCACCGGTTGCTTTCCACCCTATGAGAATGCAGGCTGAAATGAGGAACTCGACTGCGGGGGAGTACGAGCAGAATGTTTAGGTACTCCAAGACTATCTGATGACGGAGCAGTATTATTTCTAGGCTTCGTTCGCGAACGAGGTGACGATCTCCGCGTAGTGAAGATTTCCTAGGGGCTTGTCAGTCATTATTAATTCAACGACAGCTCAGCGTGCCACAGTTCGGACACGATGAAGTACAGATCGGTATATGTATCGCGGTCAGAGTTTTCTTTTCAACGGCGTGCATGCAGAACGCCGAATGACGAGCAAACCGCAGCTGCACCAGCAAATCAATACGGCGCCCCACTCACCTTACTCCTTGCTTGTCTTTGCCAGCCCGGTGACTCAACGGAACATCGCTTGCCATGGCCAGCGCTTCGCCGTCCGAGCAAACACGAGCAATGAAAAGCTCTGCAAATGACAAACCATTTGTTACGCGGCCGCACACCGCCGGGAAGATGGATACCGGTACGCTACGCTGTACTCAATTCTGCACATGACACCGCGGCGCCGCGATTCCGATGGAGAACGTCAGATCTCGACGGTGGCATCTTGCCTTGTGAGCCGTGAAGCTGGGCCAGCTCGACCTTCAACTCCATGACCAGCACGCAAAACAAGCAAGGCAAGAGATGCCCTCCCAAGGGTGCAATTCTCCTTGCTTTGTGAGCTCGTGATGGGAGAGCAGACCGGCCTGCGAGAGCGCAGCGACAAGTGCAGCACTAGCACTGCTTCAACCTAGAGACCGACCATGTCAAGCCTATGCTACGGCGGCCATGGCCCATCGCAGCCACCGCCACGGCAATGCAGACAACGTACCCGTCTGTTGTGTCAAGACCATTTTGGTGAGAACGCATAGTTGAAGTGATTAAAAACGAAGGATTATTATCAGGCCGTTTCCGACCTGCACTTTTGCCGCGAGCTAAGTGCTGCTATCTCGGCCTACCCTCGGCCTTCGCAGCAGCATGGCAAACCCTGCAGAATCGGTAGTGCAGATTGCCTGTGGTCACCGCAACGGTGGTGCTACCCAATCTTCAGCGCCAATCCTCAATCGCCGGCACACACTGCCAAACGGTTTATCCCGGATTACAACCTATTTATTTGGTGTAACAGGTTCTATCGGTTATTACCGTTTTTTACTCTTGACAAACCGAGCCCACAACAGACGGTAATAGCATCTCTCACGGTATCATCTCTCGAAGGTACAAACTTTCACGGCTCCGCGCTTGAACTTCCTGGTGTGCTAAAGACTCGGCGTTGAAGCTCCGAAGAGAATGGCTTCACTGACAAGCGAAGGGCAACCGCGATCGGCCCGCCGGAGCACTCCCCAATTCGCCTTCAAAGTCTCACTTCGCATGCCGACGCAGCAGCTCCAGCACCTCTCGCCCGTGCCGCTCGCCCCTACTCGGTCCTCCAAGGCCGCGGCCCCGCTCTCGTTCCTCGAGACCGTGGACCGGGTCGAGATCAACCGCTCGCTCGTCCGCCATGACGTCGTCTACTACGTCTTGGACGTCTTCCTGCTGCACCACACGTCGCGCATCCCGACGCTCAACACGCCCACGGCCAGCGCGTCGCGGCCTGACTACCAGGTGCTGCATCGCTTCTCCGAGTTCGCCGACCTGCGCTACCAGGCCTGGGTCTACGCGCAGCGCAAGCACGAGGACGGCCACATCTGCAAGTACTGCAGCAAGTACATGCACTTCATCTTGTACTCACTCTCGCAGCCGCGTCTCTACGTCAAGCTCAGCGCGGGCGTCGAGCGCCGCAAGAAGCTGCTCAAGAGCTTCTGCGCCGCCTTCGTGGACATGGCGCTCAGCAGCAAGACGGCGCCCCACTGCGACGGCTGCCAGGCAATCCCGCACCTCGTCGAGTGCTTCCTCCGCGGCCCAGTCCATTAACTATATAAACGTCCAGGTCAAGTCAAGTAGCAAGTATATACACTAAGAGAAAATACGGCAAAGCCCCACCACCTTCTTGCATTCTTGCCACGGTCTTGTCAATCAAGGTGCCAGAGACGCGTTCGCATGAAGAAGTTCCGCTCGACAAGAGGCCCCCACGCGCCGTTTGCCGGTGCGCTCGGGGTCATTTTCACGCCGCCGCGGGAGCTCTGGAGATACCTCGACGTCGAGTCGGCTTTGATGCTCGCGCGCGTGTGCAGGGCCGCACACGAGACGCTGCGCGGGTGGCTCGATGCTGTGGTGAGAGACCTCTCGCTCGGGAAGGAGACGCTGCCAGTTCCGGTGCAGCTATCGACGTCGCACTTGGACGCCCAACTGCGCGCGGTCGTGGAGCTGATGATGGCGTTCGTCTACATCACAAGCGTCCAACTCCCAGCTCTCGCCGCTCTGCCGCCGGACCTCCTGTCCAAGCAGCAGCACGACGAGCGGTGCCGACGAGTCCTTCGTGGTCGCCAAGTTGAAGCCGTCGTCGCCCCCTGCAGGGACAAAGGCTGGGGCGTGCTGGCAGCCCAGCGGATCGAGCGCGGCGAGTACGTCGGTGAGTATACAGGTGAACTCATTTCGTCCAGCCAGATGCGGCGTCGCTACCGAGAGCGCTACGACCGAGAGGCGGTTAACTACGTGCTGTCGCTGCGGGAGCACGTCGCTCTCCGAGGCGACTCCGGCCTCGACTTTGACGTCGTGCGCACCAACGTGGACGCGTCGAGCAGCGGCAGCTTGACGCGGCTCTTCAACCACAGCTGCTCGCCCTGCCTTGAGGTGGCGGCCGTGCGCGTGGACTCGTTCGTTCCTCGCCTGGCGCTTTTCGCCCGCAGACGCATCGACGCTGGCGAAGAATTGACGTTCGACTATGGAGAAGGATTGAGGGAAACGGGAGGAGGCCGGCCCTGTCACTGCCGAGCTCCCAAGTGTCGAGGGTATCTGCCGTCGTGCAACTAGTCAAATCACTTGTGTTTTGTATTGCGCATTTGATTGGCGACCGTCATGTCGGACAAGTCGTACGACCAGGTGTGTGAGGATGCGAGCGCCGCCGCGGAGATGCGTCTGCTGGACCACTTCAAGCAGCACGGCGGAGAGGTCTGGAGCATCGGCGCTGGGTGCCAGAGCTGCCGCCAGAAGCTGCAGGACGTCGGCAGCCTCAAGGTGCGACCTGTGCGAGCTCAACTTGTAGTGATGTGGGATGTTCACGCTCTAGTTGTCTGTAGCGCTGCTCCAACTGCGACGCAGCTTTGTTCTGTGGCCGCAAGTGCCAGCTCAAGGCCTGGCCTGCACACAAGGCCGAGTGCGGCGTCATCGCGACGTTCCAGCGACTACACAAGGCCACAAGTGCCGATTCCAAGTGCGTTGGGTGGTACTGCCGTTGGTGTTGCCACGGTATTAACGCGTTGCAATTAACTGCAGACTTGCCACATTGTTGGAGACACTGTCGCTGTCTTCCACCCCCAAGAAGGCGGACGATCCCAAGACGACAGGCGTCGCCAGCTCGATTGGCATGAATGGCCCCGAACTTCCGGGCTGGTTCTTCACGGTGGACTTCGAAGCGGTGCGATATTTGTTTGCAATGCAATGTAGGAGGTGGGTTCTCACCGCTTTCGGTTGTTGCAGGCGTTGAAGGAGCAGCAGAAGGCCTTTTACCAAGCAGCACTAGAGCTGTACGGACTGCTCAAGGACGAAGAGTGCTGGTAAGCCGTGGACAAGCTTTCAAGCAATCAGCACTGGCGACTAACCATTCCTGGTGTCTGTAGGACGCGTGACAAGGAGAGTTTCCCGCGCTCGAGCTACACGCTGGTGGACGTAAGTGGAAATGCGAGGGTCTTACGAACTGCTAGCTGACAAATGCTTGATTGATGCAGTCGCTGCCACACGCGTCTCCTGCCGCGGCGCAGTTGCAGAAGGAATTCGTCGCGATGAACGGACACCTCGTGTTGTTTTCGGCGTGGCTGCAGCATCCGGAGCCGCCTGCCACGCAGGCTACGCCCTTGGAGGACCGCAGCTTCTTCGGCGTGGTAGACTCGCTGCTGCAGATCAGGTACGAGCAGCATTTCTTCGCCATTGCTTCGCCTGCTGTGCACTAACGAGGTGTTGCTTTCTAGTGCCATTCGCGGTGGGGTGGATGCCTTCATGGACGCTCAATTCTCGTAACGATACAATGGAGAATGACATTGCGGAGCGCGTGCAGTATCGTTTATTCAAGAATCATTTGCAACTCATAATTGAAACAGCGGGGTCCTGGGCCGCAGTCTCACGTCGAGACCTTCGCGACACGGTACAATGTGTCCAGCATCTCCTCGACATCCTCATCCAGCTCGTAGCACTCGAGCGCAGCCACGACCTTCTCGTCGTCGCTCAAAATCAAATCCTTCAGACGCGTCTTCTCCTCCGCTGAGATCAACTTGTCTGCTGCAATACGGTTGGCTGCCTTGAGCGCCAGCGCGTACCGTGCACGTTGCGAAAGCGATCGTTTCTTGTCCTTACCGAGCTCCCCCTCTAGCAGAACGAGAAAGCTCATGAATCAGTCGTGCTGTCAGTCGGATCACTGCTGGCTGGCAGTTGCCTCACCGTCAATGATGCCCTTCTCCTCCAGCTCCGATACTGACGGGCGGTGTCGCAGTTGGCGCGCGATCTGGTCCGCCTTCAGCTGCCGCTCCAACTGGTGCTTGGCTCCCTGCAGCACAGGCGCCACGGCCGCATCCTGACCTGCAACACAACAGCAGAAATGGTCACCACATGCGTCTCCTTCATCCTGCAGCCTGTACGACATCCTACCTTCCAGGATGTTGTGCGACACGAGCTCGTCCTTCTCAGGCCGCGACTCGAGCAGATGCGACACCTGGTTCTGCACCAAGTTCCGCTCGAGCTTCTTGGCCGTGGCTGTAAGACTCGGCGCCAGCTCGGCGCTCGTCTCCAGCACGCCAGTGGTGCGCAGCTCCTCGATAGACGGACGCTTGGTGAGCTGGTGGTTCACCTTGTCCGAGTGCAGTTGGCGCTGCAGCTTCTCCTGCGTGGCCTGCAGACTGGGCGCCACGCCGTCGGCGCCGTGCACGATCGCCAGGTCGCGCAGCTCCTGCACGTCCGGCCGCGCCTCCAGGCGGTGCGCCAGCTCGTCCGCGCTCATCTTGCGCTGCAGCTGCTTCTGCACGCCCTGCAGCGTGGGTGCCACGTTGGGCGACGCGGTGGGCAGCACGTTGCGCTGCTCGAGCTCCTCGGCGTCGGGCCGCGTCTCCAACAGCTGGTCGATCTTCTCGCTGGCGCGGCGGTGCTGCTCCTTGGTGGCGGCCTGCTCGTCCGTGGCCGGTGGCTCCTGGTCGGGGCCGCCGTCCAGCATCTTCACGGCCGTCTTGGGCGTCTTGGACTTGGATTTCTTACCCATCGTCTGTGTCTCTTGGTGCGAATCTTAGAGTGAGAGAAGAAGGGGGGAAAGACCGGAGACCACCTCAATAGAAAGTTTACACTTGCAGTTTGTATGATCGGCCAACTTCAACAACGTTTCTGATTGAAGACCCACTATTTTCAATTTTCAGACGAACCTGTAGGCGCACTCGATGAGCTGGTGCGCCGTCATGTTGCTCTCGCCTGTGCGGCTGAGCTCCTCCTTGGCCATCTCCGTCACCAACAGCAGCTTCTTGACCGAGATGGGGCGGTCCGACAGCAGCGTCAGCACTTCGTCCTTCTGGTCGTCCGCCACGGGCAGCCCCGTGTGGGTCAGCACGGCGTCCAGCTCGTCCTTGGTCGTGAGCTGCGGCACTTCGAGGCACAGGTCGAACACGTCGCTCAGCTCTACGGCCTGCATGGCGGCGATGTTGGACGTGATGCCGATCACCACGAGCTTGCGCCCCGCCACGGGCACCGGGTTGCGCACCAGCACCATCAGCGCCTGCAGCACCAGGTTCGAGAAGCGAGGGCCCAGACCTGGGTACGCACAGAGAGAGAGAGATAGCACACGGGTTAGCATATACGCTTCAGCCACAGACTATTGCTACGCACCGACGTAGTCCATGAGCCGCTCGATGTCGTCCAGGATGATGATGCTGAGCGGCGACCGGTACGCCTCCTCGAACACAGTGTTGATGTACGAGCACTTGCCGCTTTCGGCGCGCGAGATGAGCTCCGACGCCTTCACCATACGCACCAGTGGGAACTCACTCGCGACGGCGCAGTACGTGGCCAGCGCGGTCTTTCCGGTTCCGCGCTCGCCGTGGAGCAGCACCGACATAAGCGGAGTCTTGTCGTTCGACCGGACTTGCTCGATCACACGACTGAGGGCTTCACGCACATCCGTAAACGTCTTGCCGTACGGGATCAGGCCGTTCTTGTAGTAGAGCGCTAGCTGGTCGCTGGGGGCGCCAAACTTGGGTTTCACCTCCTCCAGCGCCAGAGCGAAGTCCTCCATGGAGATTTCCGGGTTGAAGTTGGCGATCGCGTGCATGGTCCGACCATCGGTGCCGCGTGAGAGGGCGTGCGCAGTGGCGGCGCGCACCAGACCTTCAATCTCGGCACCGGAGAAGTTCTTGGTGCGCTGGACCAGGTTTTTGTATTCGGGGTCCTCGCTCACGAACTTGGTGGGATCGAGGCAGTTGTCCAAGTCGGCGACGACCTTCGGGTGCAAAGCGCCTTTATCGCGGGCACGCTCCGTGTGGATCTTGAGGATCTGGGCGCGGCCCTTTTCGTCGGGCAGGTTAATTTCGATCTGCACCTCCAGACGACCGGGTCGCATCAGCGCTTCATCCAGCATATCCTAATAGGGACAAACTCACTGTAAGTACAAGGGCCGTATCAACCATGTACAAGAAAACGTCAGGGGGCACCTTTCGGTTCGTCATGCCGATCACTAGAACGTTGTTCAGGCTGTCGACACCGTCAATCTGCGTCAGCAGCTGGTTCACCACACTGTCGCCCACGCCGGTGCTGTCGCGGCTCGAGCCACGCTGCTTGCAGATAGCGTCGATTTCATCAAAGATGATGATGTGCACGTCACTCTCGTCTCCGAGCTCCTCCTGGTCCTTGCGTGCATCGGAGAAGAGCTCGCGGATCTTGCGCTCCGACTCGCCAACAAACTTGTCGAGGATTTCAGGTCCGTTGACCACCTTGGGCTCCTTGGCCGTCAGCGCCTGTGAGATCTTTCGGGCAATCAGCGTCTTGCCGCACCCGGGCGGGCCGAACAGAAGCATACCGCGCACGTGCTGGATGCCGAGTTTCTGAATGACGTCCGTGGGGAACAGACGCGAGGCGAAGGCGCGACGGAAAATGTCGTTGAACTCCTTGTCGAGGCCTCCGATGCCCAGCTTGGTGAAGTCGAAGTCCGGCTTGAACACGGTGCGCGTCATGCCGCTCGACTGGTTCGTGAGACGGATGGGGGCGTCCTTGGCCTTGGCAAAGTTGATGATGGCGCCATGGAGGTACGCTCCGGCACGCGGGGCGAACGAATCGGGGCTGCTCTTGTCTCCGTCCACCGTGTCGATGCTGATGCACTGCAGTCGCAGCGGGAGGCCGTCGCACCTCACGGCCATGAGCTGCCCCACGGCGAAGACCTGGTGCGTGTACTCGGCCTCGAAGACGTCCTTGAGCATGCTGCAGTCCACCACGCGCAGTTCGTTGCCCTGTGCGCGCGTGAGCACCTGCTGGATCTCAAACGAGACGGTGCTGAGCACGCCCTGGGCGGCGCTCGACGGCGCGTACACCGACACCTCGCAGGCCTGATTGAGTGGAAGCCCCACGCACATGCGCTGCATGGTACCCACGGCCACGGATCCCGGCTGGATTTCCTTGTGGGGCTTGGCGGCCATCACGAATTTGCGGTTGAGCCACACGTTGAGGCCGTGCGCGCGCAGATCCTCCTTGGTGACGACCCCCGGGGGCGTCTGTTTCACGAGCGCCATGAAGTCGTCCAGGTGCACGTACACGCAGTTGGTGAACGCGTACGAGTTGCCGGGGAGCCCCACCACCGCCGCCTCGAACGCCATCGTGTCGGTTCTGCTGTGCGTCTGCTGAAGACGTGGCGTCTTGTAGTCTGCCGCTTGCTTTCACTATGAAACACCTGTACACAAAATGTACACAAATCACCCAGCCAATAAGAGAATTTAGCAGTGTCTCATTATCCAATCAAGGCGACGCGAGCCAAACAGCAAAAACGGCTGAATAGTGGCTTCAACTACCGGTAAAGCTAAGCGTCGACCTTGAGCCCTTTGCTGAGCAAGAACGCGTCCTGGTTGGGCTCACGGCCCAGGAACTCCTTGAGCATGACGCTGGCGTCCACGGAGCCGCCGCGCGCCAGGATGAGCTCGCGGTAGGCCAGCCCCGTCTTGGGGTTCATGAGCCCCTCCTTCTTGAACCGAGACACGAACATATCCATGGAGAACACCTCGCTCCACATGTAGCCGTAATACTGCGCGTCGTAACCGCCAGCCAAGTGGCCGAACGATCCCGCGAAGTTCGTGTCGGGCGTCATGTCGATGAGCATAATCTCCGTCTGCAGCTGCTTGAGGAGCTGCGCCGTGTTCGACTTGGCCTTCGAGTGGATGGTCTGGTCGAACGTGGCGAAGAGCAACTGGCGCTTGTTCAGCAGACCGGTGTTGGCGTTCTTCGTAGAAATCAGACGAGTGATCAAGTCGTCCGAGAGTTTCTACAGCAGCCAGGCAACAACCAAGTCAGCTACCACGGCAGCCATGAGCACGTAAATTGGGCTCGATACACGAACCTTGCCGGTCTCGTAGTGCGAGGACAGACGCTGCAGCGGCTCCTTTTCCCAGCACCAGTTCTCCAGCATCTGGCTGGGGGCCTCCACGAAATCACGCTCCACGCGCGTACCAGCGAAGCGAGGGATGTTGACTTCAGAGCACAGGCAGTGCATCACGTGGCCAAACTCGTGGAAGTAGGTCACGACCTCCTGGTGTCCCAGCAGCGACGGCTTCGACTTCGTCGGAGCGTTGAAGTTGGCCACCATGGCGGCGGCAGGGTACTGTTGAAAGAACACACGTTAGGCGATGCTTAACACCTCATAGCCATTGCGATACAAACGTACCTCGCGAACCCCCTCCGAGTTGACGCAACCCTGCTGCAGTGTGAAACACGCAGCGTGGCCGTACTTGCCCTGGCGTGGGAACAAGTCCAGGTAGAAGTGGCCAACAAGGTTCCCAATCTTACCAGGGCGGGCATCGTAGACAGCGAACATGCGAACGTCCTTGTGCCACACGTGGGGCTGCGAGATCTCCACGAACTTCAGGCTCAGAAGCTCCTGGTACATGGACAGCAGTTCCGTCGTCACGTGCGCAAGGGGGAAGTATTCGCGGAGCTTCTCCGAGTCGATGGAGCAGTGTTTCTTGACGAACTGGTTCATGTAGAAGCGGAAGTCCCACATGTTGATCTTGCCGTCGAACTTCCAGCCATTGCGGTCGCAGTCCGCCTCCTTCAGCTTCAGCAAGCTGTCGAGATCCTTCTTAGCAAGCGGCACGAGCTTGTTGTCTAAGTCGTTCAGGAACGTCTTGACCTTCTCAGGAGATTCTGCCATTCTGGCATGGCAAGAGCAGAGCTGTCAATATGATGCACCACTGCAAATGCCACAAAGGATTTTTCTTACCTCTGCTCGAGGACGTAGGCAGCGTGATTCTCGTATCCAAGAGCCAGGGCCACCTTGTGGCGGATCTCCAGCATCTCTTCGAGAATCGCGACGTTCGTAGAGACACAGCGACGGTTGAAGGCATACTCTACGGTCTTCCGCGTAGACTCCACCGTACACGCGTTGAGGATCGGGAACACGGTCGGGTACGAGAGGGCAATCTACAGACACGCGGGTCAGCGCTGACCAAATGAGCGAAAACAGTAGCGGCTCTTACCTTGTACTTGCCATCGTCGCTCTTCTCGAGCGCAGCGATGAAGTCGTCGCTGAGTCCCTTGAGCTCGCCGTGTGCGAACGTGACTTCGATCGTCTCCTCCGAGAGGTTCTGCTGGAACTGAATGCCGAGCTTGGACAGTTTCTGCTTCCAGGCCTGCACCTCCTTCTGCTTGTGCTCCGGAAGCTGCAGTCCATTGCGCTCAAAGTCCTGTACGAGGCGGCGCACGTAGCGCTGCGTGACCGTGTCCAGTTTCTGCCGGGCAACAACATCAACAGCTCGTCAGTCAGGAGGTCAGTCAGCCCTGAGGTATCACCTTGTTCTCTCTCTCTTCGTACCTGGAAGGCCGCGCTCTTGTAGAGCGAGTGAATGGCCTGGTACACGTTTGCACGCATGCTGCGCTGCACCGAGAAGTCCTCGATGGCCTCGTCCGCCTTGGTGCACGCGTCGCGCGTCGCCTTGTCGGCCGCCACTTGCCCCAGGAACGTCACGTTGGTCACGCGGCTGAGCATCTCGTGGTCCAGGTCGATGAACTTCTGCGCTGAGTTCTGGAACGTCACAGCAGACGGCGCCAGCGCCGCCACTTCGTCGTCCACGCGCCTCATCCGCGCCAGGATGCGCTGCGTCTCGGCCTCGACCTCCTCCACGCGCAGGTCGAAGCGCAGATGCGTCAGCTGCTTGCGCAATAGACGCATGCGCTGCTGCTGCTTGCTGTGCGCCCATAGGCCCAGACCCGCGATTGCTGCGGCGCAGGCCGCCACGGCCAGCGCGCTCTTCTGCTTGTCGGACGCCATATCTTGAAATGAGGGGCTACATGAAGTGCAGACTACCAAAAGGGGACAAGCATTTCAGGACAGAGAGACGAGTGCTTTAGTGAAAAGGCATAATATGGGACACTGTTTCTCGGACAATGCAAGGCAACACGCCAATCACTGCCGGCAAAAATACACGCGCTCGCTTTGCCGCGGGTTGATTGGCATGCTGGAGCTGACAGCGACAGTGCATCATTAAGCGGCGTCCTTGCTATGGGCTGTCTACATCCTGGCCTCGTCCGAGAGCTTGGCGGCAGCGTCCTCGTCGATGAACCAGTAGACGACGCCGTCCGTGGGCTTGACGTTGGCAGCCGGGAGCGGTGGCGTGCGCTTCTCGACGCCGACCATGTGCGGGATCAGCTCGGCCTTGCCGGCGCCAGTGGCGACGAACGCGACCTGCAGTGGCAATTGCAGTCAGCAAAAATGTACAGAGGCAGCCGACCTATGGACAGCAGAGACGTACGTTGGCGGCGTTGTTCACGACCGGGTAGGTGAGCGTGATTCGCTGCGGGGGCGGCTTGGGCGAGTCTTCGATGGACGCCACGAACAGCGTCTTCTCCTCGAGCAGCGGGTGGCCTGGGAAGAGCGAGCACGTGTGGCCGTCCGGGCCCATGCCCAGCAAGATCAGGTCGAAGCGAGGCAGCTGAAGGCAGCAACAAGCAAACACGTTAGTATGGTGCAAATATTGTAGACAAAAGGTCGGCCAACGTACGTCGCTGCCCCAGACTTCGGCAAGCTTCTTGGTGTAGTCCACGGCCATGGCCTCCGGAGTGAGCGAGGCGTCAATGGTGTAGATCTGGCTCGCCGGCACGAGGATCTACATGCAGCGGCAACATAGAAGCATAAAGTACACTGTGAGTTGGGTGCAGCAAGCAGAGATAGCGAGGATAGCGGGGTCGCTTACAAAGTCGAAGAGCGCCGCTTTGCAGGCCTTGTAGTTGCTGTCGTCGTGGTCCAGCGGCACGCAGCGCTCATCAGCGAAGTAGACGAACCACTTGGAGAAGTCCACGTCGCCGTTGATGGCCTGCAGGCCCTTGTTCAGAATCTGCAGCAACGAAACGCAATCAAATATGGGAAGATCGGACAGCAAGAGGGTGAGGATGAGGTGGCTGCGCACCTTGGGCAGGGAGCCGCCTGAGAGCGCCACGGTGAAGCGGCCGTGCATAGCGATGGCCTGCTGACTCAGGTCGAAGATGAGCTGTCCCACAGCGGCGCCGACCTCGTCGGGGGAGCTGGACACACGGAGCACCATCGTCTGCGCAGGAGGACGAGAGAGCAAATATGCCAGGATGACCAGCATGCTGACACCATGCCGACACATGATGTGAACCACATCATAACCGCCGTATCGCATATCTGAAGCGTATCTTGATGGCGATGCTGCTGCTGGTCGCTGCGCTGCTGGGGCTCGTGCGGGCGGTGGATTACCCTGGGGGCTGGCTGCCGAGTGGCCAGCAATGCGTAGACATCTGTGTGCAGGCAGCGCCTACTCCGACGTGTCCGACGCGAGATCCGTCGTGTCTGGCCAAGAAGCAGCAGCCCGGAGACTTCGACTTCCTGCTGCTGGAGCAGCTCTTCCTGCCGCAGTTCTGCCGCGACCTGCTGGCGGGCGTGGACCTCACCATCTCCCACCGCAACGTCAACAAGTATCCGCTCGGTATCGTGTGCGAACCGTCCAAGGCCGCTAGCAAACTCTCCATCCATGGGCTCTGGCCCAACTACAACGCCGGCTTCTCGGCCTGCTGCAACGTCAGCGATGCCATCCGCAACCAGCCGTTCGACGCAATGGGCTTCGCTGCCGAGTCACCAGAGCTACTGAGCGCGATGGACGAAGTTTGGGTGGACCCGACGCAGCCCTCCAGCTTCCACACGCTGTGTGAGCTGTACAACCACGAGTTCCAGAAGCATGGGCTGTGCTACGCTGCCAACGGTGGCGCTGACTTCGATGTCAGCGCTCGGGAGTACTTCCGTGCAGCGATGCGCGCTGCTGCAGTCAACAAGGAGGCCACCGCGACGATAAACCGCTGGGCAGCTGACAACCCTCCGAAGACAACGCTGGCTGCTATCACCGCGCTTTACAAGACACGCGTGCTGGTGCTGTGCTCTGCCGTTGCACCGATCGATGGGAGCGTGTGTGGGGGCGCTGGAAACGGCCTCGCTGCTATTCACGTTTGCTTCGGCAAACCGGTCAACGCCTCAGCCGCGTTGATCCCGATCGACTGCAAGGACGCCTCCTCCACAGCTGTGTTCGTCCCGTGCAGTCCTGGAGCCCCCATTACACTTGCAAAGTACACCCCACCGCCATCGTCCCCACCAGTACTTGTCTACGAATTGTAGGAACGTGATTACTGTGCTTTGTCCCATAGACTACTGTAATGGCAGTCACGGTACTCCCCTCTTCAAACCAATTCGCTGGATTTTGACACATCTGTACCTACAGCCCACTCGGAGAAAAGCAGTCAGAAGCGCACTTGATTCCTTCCTCTGACCATGGGCATGGAACTGCACGTACGCGCGTGTTCCGCGCGCAACCTTCTGGACAAGCAGACCTTCGGCAAGCAGGACCCCTTCTGCAAGCTCTCGATGCGCGGCAAGAACTTCAAGACGCGCGTGCACGACAACGGCCGTGAGTAGCTTCAGTCTCTCTCTCCTCTACTTCCTGGCTGCTAACCTCCGTATCCCTACAGACAAGACGCCCGTGTGGAACGAGGTCTTCGTCTTCGCCGTCGTGGACCCGCAGCTGGATCAGCTCGTGATCGAGGTCAAGGACAAGAACTTCACGTCTAGCACACTCATCGGAGAGTGCCGTCTGCCCGTCAGCATGTTCCTCAGCGGTGGCGTCGTGGACCAGTGGTACACGCTTAACAATGGCTCCAAGCGCGCGGGGGAGATCAACCTGCGCGTGCAGTTCAAGGGACCGGGCGTGCAGGCCGCGGCCCCCGTGGCTTCTACCGGGAAGGCTCCCAAGCAGACCCAAGCGTACCCGTACCCGCAGCAGCAGCAGTACCCCCCTCCTTCCAGTGCTGCCACCACCGCTGCCGTGGCTGCAGCTGCAGTTGCCGCCACGTCGACGCCGGCCTACCCACCTCAACAGCAGCCGTACTACCAGCAGCCGCCCCCGCAGTATTCTCAGCCCCCGCCCCCGCAGTATTCTCAGCCCCCGCCGCCGCAGTACGGACAGCCGCCTCCGCCGCAGTATGCTCAGCAGCCGTACTACCCTCCACCTCCTCCGCAGCAGGGCTACGGCTACCCTCCCCCGCCTCCGACTACTGTGGCCTACGCAGCTGGCCCTCCAGTGATGGTGGTGCAAGGCGGTTCTCCGTACGGCCACCACCACCATCACCATGGTTCCCCGCGTGGGTACGGCGGTGGTGGTTATGGTGGTGGTGGCTACGGTGGTGGAGGCTACGGTGGTGGTGGCTACGGTGGTGGTAACCACGGCGGTGGCATGAGCACCGGACAAATGGCTATGGGTGTTGGCGCCGGTGTCCTCGGCGGAATGCTATTGGGCGAAGCGCTGGATGATGTCTTCGATTAAGCAGGGGGATGTCCATATAACTTCCGTCTTGCCAGCCAAACGAGCGTCTTCTTTGTGAAGCGCCTCGCTTTCCAGTGCTGGCGCAGAATTACTTTTGACGACGTCGTGAAAAGAGGTAACGTCGGAATGAATAGCCATTGCGTATTGTATTGCTCACTGTTTGGCTGGCTCCTGCGTGGTGGGGTTGACTATTTTGGTTGTGCGTGCGCTGGTCAAGGAAAGCGGCACTTCGACTCGATCATGGCCGAGCTGTCGCGAGGTCCAGGCACCAGTTCCCTTTCACGCCACTCGCTTGGTCCTGTGCTGGAACAGCCTTCTCCGCAACGCAGGCGCGACTACTTCGTATCAGGCGACGATGATCTCCTCGCCTCCCACAAGAGACCGGAGCTTCAACACAAGCTGCCATTCCAGTACCGTGGAGACGTGTTCGCCCAGCACGGGGAGTACACTGATGCCAGACTCTACATGTCACGCCTGCCGGCTTCTCGGAAGGAGAAGCAACCGTTGTCTGCGCGCGTAGGGATCAACTACAAGCTCCATCCGGTTAAATTGACACCTGTCACCCCTACGAAGCCCGCACCGCAGCAGCAATCGGAACGAGATAGTGGGCCAGCATTGCTGTCACCTGCCCCGAAGGCCAGAGATGCGAACTCGGCGAAGCCTAACAAGATGAAGAGCAATCGCAAGCGACAGTATGCGCTGGCCGTGGAGGCCATGGCGGCCAACCGGTCTCTCCATGCGGCACTGCTCAGTGACAATGTCGTGCCGAGCATCATGGCGCTCTGCCGCTCCAAGGATGTGGCAACACTTGGGGCGTGTGTGGCCACATTGGGCCATTTGTCCTGTGAGCCAGAAGGTCGAGCTATCCTTCTCTCGCACAACGCGCTGTCCTTGCTGGCAGCTCTCGCGCTCTCGTCGGCGCACACACACGACAAGTTGCTGCTGCCCAATTGCGTCGCCACATTAGCGAACCTCACGATCGAGGATGGAAGCGAGAGCGTGTTCATCAAGGAGAAGGCGCTCGACTGTCTGGTGAAGCAGCGGCGAACGTCGGCTTTGGCGGAGCGTGCTTGCACTTTTGCCATCTTCAACCTCTCGTGTCCGCAGTACGCTTATCCACGGGTGGATGATGCGGTTCATGCTCTCGCGGAGCACGGAAAGGATGCACGCGATCGCGAGATGCTAAGTCGAGCCGTCTACAACCTGGCGTGCACGCGAATGAACCACGTGAAGCTGGTGGAGCCTGAAGCTGCGTCAATGCTGAGGCTGCTCATCAACTGCCCGCAAAGCGAAGCTGCGCGTCTGAATGGCCTCGCTGCGTTGTGGCATCTTGTAGAAAGTGGAGCATGTCGGCGTGCTCTTGTTCGCACTGGGGACTGCGTACGCGTCGTCGTGGAGGAGTTGCCCCGCTTGGGTCTCGCTGCTAGTGACGAGTACGTGGTGTGTGCGTTAGGCACGCTGATCCGTCTTACTCGCGAGACTCACGCCCGAGAGCTCATGGGTAATGCTGGAGCTCTCGACGCGCTGGCCACACTCGGTACAAGGATCAAGCGCCGCCCAGGAGTGCTGCTGTTGATTTACCGCTTGCTTGCAACGTTGCTGTCAGCTCCTGAAAACATCCAAGCCGTCAGTGAAGGTGTGGTACAATTCCTACTCGAGTATCGCCATGGTCTTCCAGAAGGTGACAATGCTACATCGACGACGGCATTGTCCACAAGTGCGGCGATGTCACGCTACGTGCTCTTTGCGTTAGCGAGCATCTTGTCGTGGAACGAGCCGGAGGAGTCTGATGCGATGGAGACCTCTCACTCGCAAGAGAGGCATAGCGCAGCCGCATCGGCAAGGCCCGTTGTGCTGGAGCTGGACGAATTACTTGATGAGCCACAGCTCCTGGAGCAGATCTATCGGCACGTGGCATATCCAGGATTTCCGGTTGATAGTGCTCAGGTGCGTCTGCAGATGGTGCTCCTGTACAACTTGTCCTTCCGCTACCCCAAGTCGGACGTTGCAAGATTGGCCCACGAACGATTAAGCCAGGTGGGGGCGAGCTCCAAAGACTGCCGTATTCTGACGCTGCTCGGCGGAAGTTTTTTCAGTCTGTGTCTGGAATACGAGGTGCACCACTTGCTCCTCGCTGCTGCCTACGCTGCCTCAGAGGACGAAGGAGGCTTCTTACTGCAGCGCCTGGCCAGAGATGGTGACGTTGAAGCGCAGAGCATGTGCTTCAACACCGTGTGCATCCTCTTTGACGGTCGCTCGCTGTCTCGAGACGAGTTGTTGCGACTGATCGATCGTATATTTCCTGTCGCCGTCGAGGTTTGTACTCGCAAAGGCGGTGATGGCGATGCTGGCGACGCTGATCGTACCTCTGGTCGAGCTGGATTGCGAGCAGCTTGTGCTGCTTGCTTGACCCGCTTCGCAAGTGTGGCAGAGTATCGACTCACTATGGTGGGGCGCGGTCTTCTAGACGCGCTGGCAGTACTGGCTGGATCAGAGGACAACGAAACTCTGCGACTGTGCGTGCACACGTACGCTTTACTATCGCAAGACAGGGCAGTGGGCTCCCCACTGCTGCGAGGTGGTGTGATCAAGGCCCTGACATTGTTAGCCGCTGCTCCCGAGGAGGCTGTGCGTCGAGCATGCGCAGTTACGTTGTGCAATTTGTCTGCCGAAGTCGCAAACGTCGAGGATTTAGTCAAGCTTGGCGCGCTCAGGGCGCTTCTGGTCCTCTCGTGTGTCAAGTCGAACGACCCGGAGACACGCCGAGTGTGCCTCAGAGCCGTACTAAATCTCTTACGAGTTGCGAAGGCAGCAGCGATGCAGCGTTTGTGCGATGACGGGCTGCTGTGGGCCTTTGGGATTTTCACTGACGCCATGGAGACCAGAGACTACGCCATCCTCTCGGACGCCTTCTGCGTACTGGCACTGCATTCATCAGCGCGGTCGGGACTCGTTGCGAAGTCTGGTACAGTCGCCTCGCTCCTGCAAATTCTTCGCTACGATGACGTCTGCTCCACCAAGGCTACAGTGCTCAAGGCGTTAGTCAACCTGCTGGCAGATTCTGCGAGCGCAGCGCTCCTCTTAAAAATTGGCGTGTTGCCTCACCTCGTCGCGCTGATCGAGTCGGAGAAAGAAACTGAGTTGTCTGGTATCGTGGCTGAGCTGCTTGTGTTGATTTTCCAGAACTGTCCGCCAGAAAATGACGCTGCCGCTGGAGCTTATGCAGAGCCCGCAACGATGCGGACTATTACGCACCTCATGCGCGTTGCCGAATTGGAGGAACTGCATCGTGGTGAGGAGGATAGCAGTGCCACCAACTCTAACGCAACTGTAAGCTGCGCCCAGAGCTGCGCAATCCTACTGCATTTATTGTCGCTGCACGATCTCACGCGGCCAGCGTTGCTGATGGTGCATCCTCCGCTCAGCACTGCACTCCCCTCTCTCCTCCTCCAAGCAAAAGGGAACTCGCAGACCCTACTTCTCAGATGCCTGTACAACCTCACATGTGACGGCACTCTGTTGACTCACATCCCGATGGCTGTCGTCATTCCAGCGCTGAAGGCGGCGTTGACGGCTCATCAAGCGCTCAAATCTGTTGGTACTGGGACGAACTCGGCCGAAGATGAACCGGAGATAGCGGGGCTCTGTGCGGGCATCCTGCGCAATATTTCGACCTCCGCTGACTGCCACACTGTGCTAAGCTCCGAGCCTGCCACGACATTACTGTGCGAGCTTTTCACGGTAGGAGGGAAGTTGTGCCGCGAGAATGTGGCGCTGGCAACGTGCAACCTCTTCCTCGGATGTGTCAACTCGCATTTGCTTTTATCCCGAGGCGTGCTCCCGCTTGTACTCTCGCTGTGCTCGCCTGAATCGTCGCACTCTCCTGACGCCCACGCACTGTGCTCGGCTGTACTGAGGAAGCTGGCTATCGCACCAGGGAATAGCGAGCTCCTTCTACGTGGCGGCGCCGTTCGCAATCTTGTGCGGCTTATGACTGCGAACACGTCCATGTTCGTGAAAACAAATTGCGTTGCCACTTTCTGTCTGCTGGCACAAAAGCCTGGTATCCCGGCTCTGCTGGCCACGCAAGGGGTCTTGGCCTCTGTCCTGGAGTTTCTAGAGAACCTAGAGCAGCAGACGTTGACAACACTAGACCCGCGTGTCGAAAGCATGTGCATGGATCTGCTCGCAACGCTAGCCCAATTCGCAAACGCCCACGACCCACGCGAGCGTCGCCTCTCCTCGCTTCTGTACCGCGTCGTCGAGAGAGATGACGCCACTGCAGCTCCCTTGGTGCCTAAACCCACCGGAGTCGACGTTTGGCAAAATGATCGCAGCTTCCTGAGCCGCCAACCAGGAGGAACGCTACCACCGACACCGATACTGTCCGTGCTCATTTTGCCGCGTGAGACCGCTCCAACCGTTCTTCATGCGCCGAGAACCACCTCGTACCCTGGCTACGCCATCGAAGTGAGTCCTAGTGCTAGTTATATCGAGATGGGGACCATCGAGCCCAAGCTTCCTCCGGTTGACACACTCGACGACGATCGAGTCGAAGCAGCTGCGGGGGGCGTGGAGGCCGCGGAATTCACGCCACCGCCAATGTTCCTCAAGATGCGCGTTCCTTTTGCGCCACTGCCACTTTTGCCATTCGCCGCGCCGACAGCGTCTGCAGCGACCCCAAACCAGACCAAGAGTCCAATGGGGACCACCAAACACCTTCTGGTTTCCAAGGTGGCGACCCCGCTGCCACCCCGACAGTTTGAAAGCGGCTCGAGTCCTAGCGACCCGAAGTAGCGCTGAAACCATCACGCAGGCGAAGCGTCACTGGCAAAACGGGACGTGAAATGCAGCGACGACCACCGACACCTGCCGAAGCCGCATCGGTGGGGGCAGTGAAGCACTTGCGCGCGCAAGGAGCGTTGCTCTACAAGCGCTCGACCGCGCAGCACTTGACCCTTGTTTCGGTGCGGGGAGACGTCAAAGAGGCGCCGTATGAACGAGTGAGCGAAGCCTTCGGCATCGAGAACCACCCCCATATTCTCCACGCGCTGGAAGAAGGCGAGGCCATACTCAGTCGTCGCGTGTTGGAGGCGCTCGCTTCCGTGCTCAAACTACCGCAGGAACTCGTCGTGTCCCTCAAGCATGGCGTTCTGGAGCTCGTCGAGGGCGGGATCACCATCGATGCCAGCGAAGGAGACGGCTCCGTGTCCACACAACTCAGCGAGAGCGAGGTCGAGCTGCAGGAGCTCTCCGCGCGTGTACTGAGCGTCATGGCCGAGTCTCCATGTGGGCAGACCGAGCTTCTCAAGGGCGAGACGATCACGCGCATCAAGCCCATCTTCGCCGCCGCCGCCAACAAGCGCACATGCCAGCACCTGTACGACGCGTTGCTGCAGCTCTCAGGGTCTTTCGTACGCGCGCATCAGCTCACAAGTGCCGGGTACCTTCCAATTGTACTGGAGCAGCTCAAAGGCTGCCGCTTGAACGACGCGCTCCGCATCCGCGCCCTCAAGCTGCTGAAGAACTTGGTGAACGACGGCGTGGACGGCACGACGCTCCGTGCGCTGGAGTTGGGGGCTGTAGCCGAGTGCGCCAAGCGACTGCACTCGCCGAACTTTGAGGTGCGAGCGGCCGCGTGTGACGCGCTGGGGGCCTTGGGCTTCGCGGACAGAGCGCGCAAGGCGGTGGTGGAGCACGGAGGCGTGGTGCCACGTCTGTGCGCGCTGCTGACGGATCCGCAGTGGAAAGTGGCGGGCGCCAGCGCCGGCGCGCTCATGAGTCTGGCGGCACACGACGAGATCAAGCGGCAGATCGTGGCTAACGAGGGACTGGCGCCTGTGAATCAGCTGCTGCAGGCCAACAAGCTGCCGCTGCAGCTGCACGCGAGCAAGCTGGTGGCGGTGGTCACGGCGTTGCCGGCTGCGCGACGCATACTGGACGTGCCGTCCACGACGCTGAGGCTGCGCACGCTCATGCAGGACGAGAACCTGCTGCTGGCCAAGAGCGCCAAGGTGGCGCTAACTGCGGTGCAGTGGAGCGCGTAGATGGATTGACAAATGACTCAGATGGGTACGTTCGTGTGGTGCACATTAAGTAGGAGGGACGCAGGAGGGTTGATATCTGATTTTCATACTGCGATCAAGTAAATTATGCTGAACTGGTAGTACAGGGAGTGATTTTCTCCCGCCCCCCTCCCGACCACACTCACCAAAACTCAGCTTCCAGCTCCAGTTCTTCCAAGTCTCCTTAGTAACCATGGTGCGTTGGCTGTCTGTATCGCTAGCTGGACACGTCATCGCAGAGAATAGCTGACGTTCTTCTCCCTCTTCTTTCCCCCTTCTTCGGGTCGCAGTCTTCCGGTGTCGGTGTCGATGACGAGGTCATCATGCAGTTCAACGACTTCAAGCTCAAACGTGCGCCGCACGACTTCCGCTACTTCATCTACAAGATCGTGGACGACTCGGAGATCGTGATCGAGTCCACGGGCCCCAGCTCGGAGTCGTACCAGGACATGGCCGACAAGCTGGCGCAGATCACGAACGACTGCCGATACGCGCTCGTGGACTTGGACCTGACCACGAAGGACGGCCGCCCCACCAGCAAGATCGTCTTCCTCTCCTGGTGCGTACAGCCTGTAGCCCCTCCTCTTCCTGGCTTGGAGTTTTTCTTTCTAATGTTGTTGTTGTTGATGTCAGGTCGCCCGACACTGCTCGCATCAAGTCCAAGATGCTCTACGCTTCCTCGAAGGAGGCCATCAAGCGCGTGCTCATGGGAGTGGGCATCCACCTCACGGCCACGGACGCCTCAGAGCTGTCGCTCGAGTCCATCGAGGACGGCGTCGCCAAGTTCCTGTAGACGAGTCAGTTGGATGCGTTTTGGTAGATTTCATTCGCCTCTTCCCCCCGTCGCGCGAAGTGATACTCGAGTAATTCCAGCAGTCTGCATTTCTAGCCCCTGTCTTTCTCTTCTTCCTCGTTGGCCTCCATTGCCACAGACTCATGCGAAACCCAAGCCATTTGCAGCCAAGATACACAGCGCGAGCTCCCTGCAACAACAACGTGGCCACGTCGTCGAATTGTAGCGACAGCCATATATTACCGCTACAGTCTCTGCAGCGCGTGGCTTTGCTTCGTTCACTCAAATGTTACACAAATCGCACACAACAAACATAGTCACTCTCTCGGAGGAGCTCTAAGCTCCAATCCCCGTTTCTCTGACATTCCAAAGAAGAAATCGATCCGAAATGGGGGCGCGTCTCAACGTCGCCTCACTGCTGGTGCTGTGCGTCTCTTCACCTTCCTATGCATCTGCCAGCGCTGTGGATCCCTCCCATGATGCTGTCCCCACCTCCCCCGCTGCCCAGATCGCTGGCGTCTGCCTTCTCTTCATCGCCAGCGTCTTCCTCTCGTCCGTGTACCTACTGCCTCGCTGGCTGCTGCGGTTCGTCGAGTGGAACTCGCACCCGTCTGTGCTATGGAGCGTGCGCACCAACTCGTGCGTGTGCTCACTCACTATTGACGACGCGCCGTCGCCCTCAACACCCGCGATCCTTGATATCCTGCGCGACCACAGCGTCAAGGCCACGTTCTTCGTCATCTCCGGCCACATTCCGGGAAACGAGGAAGTGCTGCGCCGCATCGTGCGGGAGGGTCACACGCTAGCCAACCACCTTACAGAGGACCGAGCCAGCATCCTGGACGAGCTCCACGTCTTCGAGCAGAAGCTGCAGGAGTGCGACCGAGCCATCTGCGAGTTCCAAACGGCGACGGATGATACATCGTTGGACCCACTGGAGACGCAGCAGTTACTGCTGGAGGACAAGCCAGATGCGGTTCGTCCAGTGATGGATGCTCACTGCAAGATGAAGGAAGACGCAGCTCGACCGAGAGGCAAGTGGATACGCCCGGCGTCTGGCTGGTTCACGACGCCCATGCGGGAAATCACAGCGCGTCATGGCTACCGGATCTGCTTGGGCAGCGTGTACCCGCATGACGCCCAGATCCGCTCGGAGGCAATGAACTCGATGCATCTTAGAGCACGTACAGACTGCGGGTCAGTAATTATTGTGCACGATCGCTCGTGGACGATTGGCGTTCTGAGAACGGCGTTGCCTGTGCTCACACGCAAGTTTGCGTTCGTGAGCTTGGACGAGCTTGTGTGTTACAATGATCGCAAACCAGCGAAAGTAACGGTATAAGACAATGATTACCGCTTGATGGACTGACTGTCTACAGTTATATGAAGGCATCGGGCGGGCTCTCTCGGTGCATCTCCAGTTCTAGAGTCGCTTCGCTAGACTCAAGGACTGTGTTGGCGCTAGAGAACGAGAAATGCAGGTGCTGGGCTAGCATGAATTTACGGAAGAGCTGCATCAGGCAAAACACAAGAATTTGTCAGCGTCAAAGTTTCACACAAATGGCCTTCAACACACTTCTTACCTCGGTGTGGAAGCACTGGCGGAAGAAATCACGACATCCGAGCTCGGTGTGGGCATCCAGGAATGAATCAACTTCAAACAGAAGGAACTCATCTGTACCGGCGGACGTTGACTGCGTTTCCACTGCAAAGTTCTGGTGGAGAGAGCAGAAGTAGTACACAACATCGCCGAAAAGAGCCTCGAGGAACCACAACAGCGCTAGGCGGGCTCTGTCGTCCAGCGATGGACCTGATAGCTCGTTTGGCGCGATTTCCGCGCATGGTTCGTCGGACGACACGGGTTGATTGGTCTTCCTGGGCAGCTCAAGCACGTCGCTTATGAAACTGGGAGTTTTACTTGGACCAAAGAGATGGGAATCCGCTTGAGTGATGCGAGAGCTGTTGAGCGCCATACTTAGCATACTTTCTAGCGAGCGAAGGAGCGACTCTGTCCACAAGATGAAACAAAATACACAAATCATGAGCACTCGACACGCGTACCGCAAACTAGCAGTAAACCTACGAGGCAGTTCAGGGATTTCCACTTTCTCGGGAACGTAGATGTCGTCCGAGTCGATGTCGACAATAATTGCTGGTGTTTGCAGAAGTTCAACTGGGTATTCACTTCCTGCTGCTGTAGCCGAAGCTTGTAGCTGAAGAGAAACCTTGTGCGTGGTATAAACACTGTTCCCTGGAATTTGGCACCCAGCACAACAGTGTTGTTAGTATCGTTGAGTACTTACTGTCGAACACGCCCGTAAGACATACGGATTCGGAATCGCTGGTCCGAACCAGAATCTTTCTTTTGGTATACTAGCACTCCTTCGCACCCGATGAGGAATGGCGCCGCATTTACGTCGGAAAAAAGACCGGCATCACGCAAATCTGAAGACGTTGCCACCGGACAGAAAGGTAGATAGAAATGCTGAAGAGAAGCACATGAAATGTAAGACAGAGAGTATCACAACCCTGGTAAAACGTTGTGGCACGTACCGTCCACTCAAATGGCCGGAGTAGTTCTCTGGCAGCCTCTGCGACTGTGACGAGCGCTGCAGATCGTTCAGACACGAAGATAACAGATTTGCCAACAAGCACAGAGGCCACAATACTGATGAACGTCTTAAAACAAATACGTCAACACATTTTCCAGCAGATAGTTTGCAATATTTGCGCGTACCTGCGAGCTGATCTCCTTGAAGACTGCACTCAAGGGCAAGTCCACCGAGCGGAGATTCGACTCTAAGCAAAAGCCACCATATTTGGCACTCAGAAGCTGCTGACGGTGTTGTATCGGCTGAGCAGTGGACACAGTGGACACAATCTCTGAAACCTTGGCTTCTGTTACATTGTCCTACCGTTGATGCCACGAGAGTCAAAAACATCAGACAACCTAGAATGTTAGAATCGTCTCGCACGTGTCACATTCAGTTGAGTCGTACCATTCCACTTGAGGCCAGTTGCAACAGCATTTGCCGACTTCTCTTGTGCATTGGTCCAGTAGTTAGGACTGCGATGAATTGTGGAGAATACTGAGAGGCAATTGAAGGCCTATCGACTGTATTCGTCGGACTGGTGACGAGTTCGTTTATCGGGGACGCATTTGATTTCTCCACTGGCGTGGGGTTCTCTCGCCACAACGTAAGGCAGACGCCAAACAAATAGCGAGATACTTTTTCACCGAAACCATGCGCTTCATTGTTGTCCTTGGGGATAACAAAGTCATGAAAAGAAGGCTTTGGGGCTACGATCACCAGAAATGAGAAGTTATCGGGAAAAGTGGGGCACAATCAAAACGATGCGTACCTGTAGCTTGCGAAGCACGTCCCGATGGAGAAAGAGGGCCTTCGCTGATTCCTGCAGCTGTATTCTTCATCCAATAGTTCTGCAACGAAACAGTACGCACAGCACCAACGTGAGCTGCTCCCCGCTTTCTCACTATGCTCGAACATGTCGTACCAGTTGCGTCGGATGTGTTTCTGCTGCAGCCTCTTTCTGGTCACCAGTACAGAGCAACTCGTAGATGATGCGTTTGCTTCCATCAGCAGAGTTGCCGCAAGACGCTGAAGCAACAGAGATACTATGAATGCTGCACTGTACCAGTTCTTGCACCACGAACACACGATCAAATCTGCAACGGGTGTCTTGACCCCACATATTTGGCGGCGCAGGCTGCGTAATGGGGACAAGCACAGCGTTGGCCTTGAGTTGCGCTTCACTCCTCCTTGTCAATAACTTGGGTATAGTTTCGCTCTGCCGTTCCTGGCGCATTGTAGCGCTTTTCTTCACCGTGGCCTGCACATGCTCGCTAAGCCGTCGCAGTTGTTGGTCAGTCTCGAGGTCTTCTGTTTCCACTACCAGCATCACATACAGACTCGACGCGCGGAATTTGGGGTAGATTTCTGACTGGAGCCACTCCCAGACGCGATCTTGAGCTGCGCGAAAGAGATTAGCGTAGCGCGGCGGGGAGAACGGTTCACCCTGCAGCTTCATGATCTGTTGCAGCGTGACGCGCCTCACAGTCTCCGGGACGCGTGTAGCGACACTATTTGCTGCTTCACCTCCCGCTGTCTCCCCGACCAGAAACCTGTTGAACACGTGACGCACGTGTCGCTGCACCTCCTCAAACAGAGCCACCGAGAAGAGCGTCGTCTGGATGAGAGGCAGGAACCTCGTCTGCACGTGCACCCAGAAGCGTAAATTGCCCTCTTGTCCCGGGAATTCCTCAACCAGGAACCTCATGAGGAACTGCGTGCGTCTCGAGTCCACTAGAACCTCCGCCAGCGGCAGTTCGCGTCTCGATCGCAGGGCGTCACACAGCTCCGTGTACTTCTTACTGCGTAGAAAGTGTGGGAAGGCGTCGCGAGTCATGAGCTCCCGCACGAGCGTCTCCACCCCATTGAACAGGTCCAACGGGCAATACCCCGCGGCGACAGCGTCCAGCACGCGGGCTCGAAGAGGCTCCGCGGACAGAGGCAGCAGCAGCTGGTTGGTGGACTCCACTTGCTGCAAGTACGAAGCCACGATGTCCTTGGCCTGCGCATAAAAAGAATCATAAATGAATGTGCGTTTTTAGGTTAAGATACTTTTTTGTTACGTACGGCGCGCGGGAGCAAGTCGCGCCGCCCCACGAGCTTCTTGTACTGGCGCACGCGGTGCAGGAAGGCGAAGCGAAGTTCCAGCGCCTGCGCCTCTCGCTCCGTGAAGCAGCGCAGGAAGAAGTCGCGACGGAAGGCGTCCTTAGCCACGGCCTCCAGCGTCAGCTCCATGCCGATTTTAACTTAAATAATTGGATTGACCAATGGGAAACAACACGGGATTTTCTTTTGAAACACGCCGTTGAAGACTTGAAGTTGACTGGACTGGTGCAATATCTTTATTATCAGGCATTATGTTGCTTACATTCATGACGTAGAGCCCATTTCTTCGTGGGCGATGGAAGCCGCTTGCTTCTTGTTGGTACGATCAACACAATTCACAGACGTTGACGGTTGGTGGCAGAGCGGACGGCTGCACCGAAGTCGCAGACGCGACGGATTGGACTTGCTCCGACTGCAGATTGGGACGCTGCGGCGCGAGATTCTGCTGTTGTGGAGGTGGGTGGGGTACAGGAGCTGCAGAGCGCTCGGGTATCTGCTGGATCCGCGGTGGGAACGGCGGAGCTGGACCGAAGACGAGCTGGTGCGGGTGCTCGTTGCCGGCGCGTCGGAAGCAGGTGTCGCACAGAGCGTAGCGCTCGCAGCTTCGACAGGACCAAAACTCGGCGCGTGTGATGAGGAGGCTACACTCGTGACAGAAGACGTTCAACTGGACCACGTGCTCGTTGAAATAATGGTGCAGCATCATCATTGTCGAGTGCTTGGCACGACGCAGGGAGTCGAACTGGTAGCTGGAATAGGAGCACAACTGGTGGAACATGAAGCGACTGCCGAAGAAGCGCGGGACCTGGCCGTACCATGAAGGCACCAGCGTTTCTGGATGGCAGCCCTTGGTGTGTCTTTCACCTGCAAAACCAGTGCCAACTTCGTCTTCTTTCGTCTCCTCTTCACTTGGCACCTCCAGGTCCACCACCAACAGGTCTTGCTTGAGCCGCTGAAGCGCAAACTGGCATTTAGAGAACACCTCGCGCACCTTGACATCCAGTTGCAGCGGTGGAGGCACTGCCGTTTGTGCGGTGGATACTTCTTCCTTGATTCGCGTCACAACGTTTCCAACTGAGAGTTTGCCCCCCGCGCGAGCGACTGAGCTGCTTTTACCACGAACGGCAAGTTTCTTGTTTTCGTTTGCTCGTTTCTGCTTCTCGTTCCTTGACATGATGCGCCCCAGGATTCGTTCCAGCTCCGATGGGATTATGTCACCGTCAAAAATGGGGGGAAGCTGGTTCGCCGGCCATACAAGTTCATCCGGATTGACAGACAGCACTGTTGTGCCACGAGTCGAAACACCCACGCCACTTTCCTCCTTCATAGACACAAACGAGGCTGGTGGCTTTGAATCGTCGGCAGCAGTGGAGCTACAGACGCTTTCGCTGAAGTACCGATCGTACAGGGTAGACCAGCCTTTGACAATTCCATACTCTTTCGCCTTGGTAAGCAGCTTGTTGTACCAACGACGAAGGTGCTCCGCACTGGGGGTCTTCTGGAATATTGGGCGACACCAAAACACGTAGCTGATCCGTTTCTGAGGTGGGCATGACCATATATGCACCCGAGAGAAACCATGGCGCCGCACGTAGTCAAAGTAAGCCAGCATTATCAGGTGATACGCTGCAGTCCGTGCACTTGCCGGCTTCAGATACCGTACACTGTCCAGGTAGGCAATGTAGACAGCACGTCGATTTGCCTCCAGCTCGCAATCATCACCAAACTCTTGCGCGAAGATCGTAAAGAGGCATACCTCCATTCCTTCGTGCTTCTGGAAAAGGTACAGACCACGAGAGAGGTAGCTGATATGGGCTGGCATCCGTTGTGAGCTCGTGTCGGCCCCCGGACGCAGTTGAGCTAGCAGCTCCGCATTCTCATCGAATGCTTGCACCACGCCTTCTGGAACAGTCATACGCTCGCCTGGAAACGAGAGCGCGCGTACGTGCAGCGTCTGAGCAGCTTCATGCTCACCGATATCCCTAAGACCACGGCGCAAAAAGTTCTGGATAAATATGCTTAGTTCACAACTCGGAATATTGAGACACGAGCTGTTGCGCGCGTGCTCGTCGGGATCTGCGTTCAGGATTTTACGCATCGGTGATTCAGGTGGCGGTATTGCCCGCTTGCGTCGACATCGACACAAAGGGCACAAATATGGATTCGTTTCCATGACCAAGCCACCAAGTTCCGATGTCTGAGCCATCTGCGCTTCATACGCCCCGATCACGGGGTTGTAGAGCCCACACACCTGGTGAAGCCATCGGTCACACTCGCCACACTTCACCCAAGGCTCCACACTGGGCTCCGACTTCATCTTAATGAGCGAGTCCAGGAAACTGTTAGTATCGTCAGTCATTCGATCGGCGGAGCTGCGATCTCTTGCCAGACGAGTCTTGCACTTTTGACACCACACTCGAGTGCCGTCCTCCGAGATAAAGTACACGGACCCCTTCCGAATGTCAGTACTGCATCCAGCTGAGCACTGCAGATGTGGTTGCGTAATTGGCAAGCACTGCTGACTGCAGACAATACACGTGTTCCCACGACATACGAGGCAGACATGCTGCACACGCTTGCTTTTAGCCTGCCGATTTTGCTCGGCTTTTACGGATTCGTTGAAACGTTTCAGCAGGATTTCGGCGTCTACGTGGATGTAATGTGACTCGGGATTGAAAAGCATGGCATTCTCAAACACCAAGCGCACGTCGGACACGAAATCTTCTAGCTCCAGATACTCCCCAGCCGTGAGATTCCGCTTGATGGTGCCAAGATCCATCGGGTGCTGCACAATCGTTGTGTATGTAGGCAGATCCAACGCTACTGGATCTACGGGCATGTTGAACACACCGTGCCGATTCCGCGGGTCAGACATGAGCTTCAATAAAATATCTGTAACCTTCTCAAAACTTGTGAAGCGTCCTTCCCGTCGAACGGATGCTATGTGTTGCACAATCTCGTCCGCCGTCATCTGTAGCATCGGGTTAACTTCCACAGGAGCGAGAGCATGAGAAGCCTCCCCTCCACACTGGCCTGGCGGCTTCCATCCAAGCGGGAGGCTCCGATTGTCACCAAGCGTACGGCAATCGTATGGCAGCGGTTCCATGAGTTTCTGGCTGATACTCTTACCACCATTACCTTTCGCACGCACAACTTGGCGCGGTGTGACGGGTGGCACAGACACTTCACCGTTACGCCGCCGCTGTTTGCGCGGAGAGAATCCTGCGGCCTGGGAATAACCATTGATACCAGCCACACCTTCGCTGTACGTCGATCCACCAAGCGGTCGTTTCCGTACTTCACCCCGAGGAGATTTGGTCTGCGGCGCCTTGGAGCTCTTTTTGGGACTCTTCGCGCTCGACTTTCGTGCTCCTTTTCCGGCTAATCTGTTGGCTAGAGCTATCGCAGCCTCCTCCGGCGTTGAACGCGGAGACAGCGGCTCTTGTTTTGTAGCCAGTTCTACGCTGCTACTGACGACGCACAGGCTGCGACGCTGCGGCTGCTTCCGCGCAAACTGTAAGGGCCGCACCGTGATCGTGACGGGTCGAGGCAGCAGTTCTGGTCGCGGCATTGGGCCCGACCTCCGCCGATGCGGGGGCACGGGGCAACTGAAGACAATTTTCGTCCATTCGGACTGCACAAGCCGCTCGCTTACGAGACCCGCGTCCACCGCCGCGCTGAGCTTCCGCCAGAGCAGGTACTTGACGAACCTCGTCAGAAATTCATCCGTAGAGCCTACACCAGCGGAAATCAATTCTGCAGCACGACAACACAACGCTAAGTCATTACCACAGCAGCAACTTCAAGGTCGAAAAGCAACGCACCAACAATCAACCGGAGGATGGCCGCGCTCGGTGTCTCCCGGTCACCGTAGAACAGCAGAAACGCCGCGTCCTCCTCGCCCAGCCGCCGTCTGCGCACGCCGGCTACGTGCAGCTGCTCCCAGACCACCTTGTCCTTGGTAGCAACCTGGCGCCGGTGCTGCTTCCTCTCCACCGGCACAGACAGCTCCCCCAGCTTCCTCTTGGTCCTCACAGGTTCCTCCACCTCGTACGGGGTCTCGTCCGCCTCGTCGCTGTCGCTGTCGATCGTCACGACCTCTGGATCAGGCACTGGCATCTCCTTCTTGACGTCCAGCGGCTGCTCCACGTGCAATTCTGCTACGTCCTGCTCTTCCTCCTCCTCTTCTTCGCCCTCGTCGCTGCTGATACTGATGTAAACCTGCCCGTTGTCCTCCACCTTCTCACGCCAGTTGACTGCCAGCGGCCTGTGTATGGCGCGTTGGCGCTCGGCCTCGCGCTCGCGGCTCAAGCGCGGACACGCCAAGAGGCGGCTCGCGGCCTCGTGCACCTCCATTTCTCGCGCTTTCCCGCCCATACAAAAACTTCATTGGCGAGGACACGACGCATGCGATTGGCTGAAATTCTCCCGCTGGGATCTTCTTCAATAAATGTAGCCATATTTGATTGTAGCCATGAACGCCCAAGGGACACACGATGCAAGTCATTGCACGCCCCTGTTTTGAGCTACTTGAAGGCGCGTATGTTCTCCATCGCCATCACTGATGGGCTTTTGACACGCGAGCGTTGCCAGTCGCTTCCCGTCTCGCTGCGGGTCTCAGCTGCGCACGTTACCGGCTCGTCCCAACCAGCACCAGCCAGTGACGACACTCGACATTCAGAGCCTGCTCACTCTGCAACTTGCTCTGCTCCTTGGAGATGCACATCACTGCCGCGGCTCCGAGACCTCAGCCGAAGCGCGAGCTGCCGCTGGAGCCGAGCTTCCACCTGCCCGCGGACCTCCTGGCAGTGAACGGACACTCGGGCACTGATGCCGTGACGATCGTCGGCTGGCCGTTGGCTCCACCGCCGCACCTTCTTGACTCGACAACTTCGTCCTCGGCTGCAGTATCGACCCCTTCTCCAACGACCACGACAACGTGCGTCACCCCGGCGACGGAGATGGTGTCTGGCTTCCCGTCCAAGCGGCCTAACTGGACGCGTCGTCTGGTGATCACGAAGCAGCCTGCGTCCGAGTTCTACAAGGACGAAGGCGGGAAGGCGAATGCTCTGGAAGTGGAAGTGACATTGGTGGAGTTTAACGAGCGGGGAGAGTCTGCCCGCTCTCATGACAAGGACTTCATCGACATTCCACTTCGCATCTTGCTCTTCTTCGAGTCCGGAAAGCGCGTGGATGACACGGACCAAGAGATCTTCCGCTTTGTGGGCAATGACTACGACTCAGTGGTCATTCGAGCTTCCACGCGTAAGGCTTCGGTGCAGTTTCGTCTCGAGAAGGTCAGTCGGCGAAAGGATGGCCAGAGATTCAAGCTACGTCTCGAGGTGGACCAAGAGCAGTGCACGGCCAACGTCGCTGACCTGACGCCGGTCTTTACGAATGCGATCTGCGTGCTGTCCAAGCGCAAGCATCCGAGTTCCTACCACTCGGACTCCTCCGTTCGTATGAAAGAGCCGCCTCCGAAGTTGCTCAAGCGAGGTGAGTCCTATGTTGCTTTTCAAACGAGGTAACTGGTCTCACGCTTTTCTTGACTCGTTTGCACTGTAGATTTGTCGGCGCTGGAAGAGCGATTGAGCAGGAAGATTGATGGACTCTCCGCACAAGTCCACCATTTGACTCAGCTTGTCCACAAGCAGGTTGGCTTCGTCACATGCTTGGTCTAGACGGTGGGATCACCAATTGTTCGGGCTCTTACCGTTTTATTTGCGTGGCAGAACGAGTTCATCGGCAGGCAGCACACGGCTCCGGTGCCCCCAGCGGTGAATTGCGCTCCTAGCGACAGCTCAATCCTCGAGTGGCTGCTTCGGTCGAACACTCCAGATGAGGGACCCTGGCCTCGACCTGTGGTGGAACCGCAACTGTTCCCTCACACGGCCATGCCCTACTTCGAAGTCGCTGAGGAGCCGTACCATGGCGTGGAGGCGGAACTTACACCTGCAGTGATTCCAGCTCCAGCAACAACATCATTAACGACGACGACTCCTACGGACGTGCGTACCAGCGACATGACGACACCTTCGCTACCGTTCAACGACATTTGAGCTACTCGTCGTATGTGCTGCATCCGAGACCGTAGGTACTGCCTCATTTTCGTGTCGAAAACTCCCTCGGCTTGGTCGAAAATACACAGTGGCCCGCTTGACGCGTGGTCCGCTTCTTTCATTCGTCAATTTACTCTTTGGGCTGCTGTTGTTGCTGAGGTGTGGGGTTCTCTCCTGTCTCGAGGAAGTGCCGGAAGTCACCCACCACCTGCGCCAAGCTGCCTGCTGTCTGGATCTGACGATGCAAATCCACGTTCTTGGGGCTCTTCTCCATGAGATTCAGCAGCTTCTCTTTTCGCCCCAACTGCACCAGTTAAAACAACAGAATCATCAGTCAGTGCTCTAAAGCTGCACCCACAGAGCAGAAAATCCCCGTACAATCTCCTTGTAGAGCTCGTCGCACACCGAGTTGAATTGCTCGAGCTTCTTGACCACTTGGCCCTCCACACCAGCCTGTCCTTCCCCCTCACTGCAGAAGCATCCTCAGATGTTAGCACTGTCATTTTCACACCTATAAGCAGCCAATCGTCGCACGGAGATTGCTCCTCGAACTGCACGAGCGTCAGACACTCGGTCACGAGCTCCTAGAACCACACAGAACGCCGTCAGTTGGCCGCAACTGACCGCCAAACTCCCACAGCACTAGCTACGCACATCAAACTTGACGCAGACGTCCTCCACTCGCAGCGCAAAGGGCTTGTTGGGGTCCTTAGCCGCCTCGCTCGTCAGCATCACGTTCGCCATCTTTGTCAACTTGGTAAATGGGTCAATAACGCAATTTGTCTCCCATTGGATAATTGTTTTTCCTTTTCATCCAATCACGCGACGTCTCCTTCCGCCCCCTTTCAAAGGAGGACTAGTAACGTACAGCGCAACACCATGGCCGGCCAGCGCAAGCTGCTGAGCGAGATCGACCGCACGCTCAAGAAGGTGAGCGAGGGCGTGGACGTGTTCAATGATATCTGGGACAAGGTGTATGCGGCCTCGGCACAGAACCAGAAGGAGAAGCACGAGGCGGACCTGAAGAAAGAGATCAAGAAGCTGCAGCGCTTCCGCGACCAGATCAAGACGTGGATCGGCAATAGCGACGTCAAGGACAAGCGCCCGCTCGTGGAAACGCGCAAGCTCATCGAGCAGAAGATGGAGGAGTTCAAGGTATGCGAGAAGGAGACCAAGACCAAGGCCTACAGCAAGGAAGGGCTCGCTCAGGTGGAACGCCTCGACCCGGAGCAGCAGGCCAGACAGGAGTCCCACGCGTGGATCCAGGACTGCCTTAACCAGTTCAATGTGCAGATCGAGGCGCTCGAGAGCGACGTGGAGCGCCTCCACTCGGCCAAGGGCCGCAACCGCAACAAGACCGAGATCGACGAGAAGGAGAAGCTGCTGTCCAGGCATAAGTGGCACATCCTCAAGCTCGAGCAGATCAACCGGTTGCTGGATAACTCGGCGCTCGAGCCAGATCAGGTGGACGAGCTTAAGGAGGACGTCGACTACTACCTCGAAGCCAATCAGGAGCCCGACTTCATGGAGACTTACGGAGACGACGACATCTACGAGCTGCTGGACCTTGACACGCTCGGTGCAGCTGCACAGGTGGCGTTGCCGACCGAGCAGGACGTGGGTATCGACGACGCAAGCTCCACAACGTCTGCGTCGTCCGCTACTGCTGCTCCCACACCGACCACGACAAGTGGACGGGGTAAGACGCCACGCAAGAGCGCAACGTCGTCCATGATTACAGGCATCGGACGCGCTGGTGCTGTCAAGCCGATTGACCTCAAGACGTCGACGCCCAGTCGTTCCAGCAGCGCAAGCAAGAGCGACACGTCACCGAATAGCATCAAGACGGATGACCTCAAGATCGGAAAGGGACGCTCCACTCCTCAGCGCGTGAAGAGCGGGTCGTCAGACAAGGGCGCAAGCAAGACCACTACGCCAGTGCCGTCGTCTCCTGCGGTTGGAGAGCAGCGGACACCGGTCCGTAAGGTGTCGCCGCCTACTCCGCAGCGCTCACCGTCTCCCAGTATCGGGAAGGGGCACGTCGTGGGCACGAGCTCGTCGTCGTCATCCACCTCGCCAGCGGCTAAGCCTCAGTCGATCCCAGCGCCTTCTCCAGCATCTTCTAATGCGTCTTTGCCTCCACCGGTTCCTTCTCCGTCGCCTGTAGCTGCCGCTACTGCCCCAGCCCCAGTTAACGTATCAGGTCCTCCCTCCGGACCTGGATCTGCAGCACCTACGCCTACAGCGGCAGCATCCAAGCCTCGGCCCATAGATGATGCGCCTCAACTGACAGAGGAGCAGAAGCAGGTGTTACGGCTGATCGACGAAAGCTTTCACTTCATTCCCGAGAGCCGCGACTCCGAAAAGGACAACCGCTACGTGCCGCGCAACTTGTACCCGACTCCGGCGTCGTTCCCGGCAACGCCGTCCACGCTCTTCTCCAGCTCCCCCATCTTCGAGAAGCTGGACGTGGACACGCTCTTCTTCATCTTCTACTACCAGCAGGGTTCGTACCAGCAGTATCTGGCCGCGCGCGAGCTCAAGCGGCGAACATGGGGCTACCACAAGAAGTACAAGACATGGTTCAAGCGCCACGAGGAACCGCAGGTGACAGGCGAGGACTACGAGCAGGGCACCTTCGTCTACTTCGACTACGAGACCGGCTGGTGCCAACGCATTAAGACGGAGTTCACTTTCGAGTACAGCTTCCTCGAAGACGAGCTGCAGTAAGCTCTGTGGGCCCCGCCAGTAAAGTAACGCGTGCCTTCCTTCCCCTGTCCAATTGCCGTATCACACCTATACACTATGTATCACGCTCAATGTACCCAATTCACATCTCCTCAATAGCAAAGCACAAAGCGCTCCTCCATGTCTTCAACCGAGTACGCCATCTCGTTAGCCAGTGTACAGGCCGCCGCCGAGCGCATTCACGGCCTCGCACACCGCACGCCTGTGCTCACGTGCCACGCGCTGGAGTCGATTGCTGCGGTGGAGAACGAGGCTCCGAAGCGCCTGTTCTTCAAGGTATCCGGTAACCTGCCAAACCGTGAACATTGAGGGTTCTCGTTGACTCTTGTCTCTTGTGCAAGTGTGAGAACCTGCAGAAGGTGGGGGCGTTCAAGTATCGCGGCGCATTAAATGCCGTCAAGAAGTTTCTGTACGAGAAGGAGACGCGAGGTGAGAAGGGAGACACGACCTTCGTGACCCACTCGAGCGGCAACCACGCGCAGGCGGTGGCTCTAGCGGCCAGAGACGCCGGTTGCAAGGCGGTAATCGTCATGGTGGGTTTCATACAAAGGGAGTGGCTAGCGTCGGCTCGCACTCATCGCTGTCGTGTGCGTTGCAGCCGAACAACTCGCCCAGTGTCAAGCAGAATGCTGTTCGGGGCTACGGAGCTCAAGTGGTGCTGTGTGCGCCGACGATCGAGGCGCGCGAGAAAGCCGCAAATGATGTGGTAGAAGCCACGGGCGCGTGCTTCGTGCACCCGTCCAATGACCCGGATGTCATGAGCGGCCAGGGCACGGTGGCGCTGGAGCTGCTGGAGCAGGCAAAGCAAGAGTATGGAGTGAAGCTGGACGCAATTGTTGTGCCCATTGGAGGTGGTGGCCTCTGCTCTGGTGCTGCGATGGCTGCGAAGGTAAGCTTGTGAATTGTGTGCATTTAGTATGGTGTGTTGAGGAACTTGCTGTGTGTAGGCATCTAACCCGGGTATCAAGGTCTTTGCGGTGGAGCCCACCGGTGCCGCTGACGCTTACAACTCCTTCCAGAAGCGAGAACTCATGGGCCATACCAGTCCGGTGAGCACTGTGGCCGATGGGTTGAGGACCACATTGGGTAGGTTCATTGACGGTGAGTTGTTGAGGAGAATGAACATCTAACGTCTTGCAACGACACCAGGTGACAACAACTGGCCGATCGTGCGCGACTTTGTGGATGAGGTTCTGCTTGTTTCCGACGACGAGATTGTCTCCGCCATGAAGCTGATCTGGGAGCGCATGAAGCTGGTAGGAGCATGCTCATTAACACTACCATCTTGGCCCGATCAGCAACTAATTTCCATCGTGGCCAACAGGTTGTGGAACCCAGCGGCGCTGTGGCCACGGCTGCTGTCATTGCGCTCAAGCTGCCAGCAGGGATTAACAACGTCGGCATTGTGTTCTCGGGTGGCAATGTGGACCTGGAGAAGCTGCCATGGACGCCGAAGGTCTCGGCCTAAGCGATACCGAAAAGCAAGGTGTATTGAAGTTCATTGCAATGCACTCAGTGAGGGTGAGCTCAAGATCGCATAGACACCATTCACTTTTTGCTGCTCGCGTCTGAAGATAAGGATAAGGACCATGAACTTGACTGGCCTTCAACTACTGGCGCTGCACTTACGTTCACCAATTCTCTTGGCACTGGAAACCGCAGCCTGCAGTACAAATTGACTTAAATAAATATAGTCTACACATCTCAATCACAATCACTCGAATCCATACTGGAGCAGCCATAACTGAAGATCGTGAGCACGAAGTCCAACTGGAGGGCTGATGATCTCTACGTTGAAGTGGTCGTGCCAATACTGTGCATTGTGTTTTACACACCAAACAATCGAAGAAGGTGATCATGGAGAGACGCACGGGCTCCGTTGATGGAGCACTAAGGAAGGAGGTGTGCACGTGAAGTGTATTATCTTAAGTTATGTATTAATTGAGCTAATGGTGTATGTGTCGCTTCTGCGTCTCTGGTCCGGGTCCATGCGGCGTCTCCGCGCCTTCAGGCCGCAAGCCTTCATCTCTTGCGGTGCCCTCGGCCAGGGAGGGGTGTTGTCGGGTGGAGCTCGCGGCGCACGTGCGTCGGACTGGGGACATCAGAAGCAGCTTTGAATAGGGAGGAACCAAGTTGGGTGGAGGACGTTTCTGCTGAGGGGCGAGCGGCGGGAACCTCGCGGGGACTGGAGTCAGAATTCCGTCATTCTGGGCTGAGAAAAGGAGGGGGAGCCCCCGCGAGACGCGCCGATCGCCGACGATCGACCCACCGACCAGTACACTGGGCGCCTAGACGCTTGAGTTCATTTTCCTCTTTCGTCAGGCGAGAGGCTTGTTGCTTCGTTCAGTGCGGCAATAAGACTCGGTCACGACGTCCAACTTGGAGCTCGTCTGCGGAGCGGGGCGGCGACGGCTCCCCGGGCCGCGCGCTGCCTCAGAGCTCGCAGGGTTTGGATTGTGGATTAACACTCGGAGTCTCCTGGACATTGCAGCAGTCAGCATCTTTGGAAATGACTGCCAGCTCAACCCACGCTGGCGCCACGTCTTCGCCGGAGAAAAATCTGCGTCAAATGTAGCCATTTCTTGGCACAAATATCCTGCAGTGTGCAAACCGACCATTTAGCCCAGAGTTTGTTTGTTCCACTCGAGAGCGAGACGAACTTGGCAGACTTCAACGTTATTCGAGGAAGTGCAGGCTTCGGACCACTGGCACTTGTAGTATCAGAGAAGTAGGTCAACAAAATTGTAACTTTGTAGTATCTGCAGCATTGCAACATCAACGGAGTTTCATTTTCGCTGCTACATGTACTTGTCCAGTCCTCTAATCACTGAACAAGTAGTTGAGCGCAAAGTAGATGCCGACGGCGTACGCCCACCGAGGAATGCCGAGACCACCGCCGCTCTGTACTTGCGACTGCGGAGTTGCGATATCGCGGAGTTCTTCAGCGGCAGCAGAGTTCTCGTCCGATTCAGCAGCTTGCGAAGACTGCGAACCAGCAGGGTGCTTCTCCATTTTCAAGCGCTTCCTAGCAGCAGCCGGAATCGCGTCGGCCTTGACTACCTTCGACGACTCCGGGCGACGACGGGCTGACGATGCCACCTCTCCTTGCAGCTGACGCATGTTCAACAGAATCGCCTGGCCACAGCACACTCGGTCAGATCCCTTTCGAACAGCACAAATATAATCAACAATGTAAAACGCACCTGATTGCTCTTCAGAAGTTCAATACTGAGCGCAAAATTCTCGCGCGCCAAGTCGTGGTGGAAGTATCCTCCAATGGCGCGGCATCCATTCAAGAAGGGCGGGAACGCCGAGTGCATGATCGTGACGAAGTCGTGCATCGTCATCATGGGGAACAAGTACGTAGGCAGCTGAGCACCGCCATAAATCACATTGATCTCCAGCACGAAGCAGAGCACGCCACCAGCGAGCGACCATGCGCGCGCCTCGCGGGCCGTGTCGCTCAGCGTAAGGATGAACGTCAGCACGGCCCAGATGGCGTAGAAGGTCACGGCGCCCACCAGCGTCTCAATCTGCATCGCCCACAGGTCCTTCTCCACCGCAGTCTCACCGAACAGGTCATATAGCGGGCGCTTGTGGGCATCTCCCAGAATCTGTAGCAAGCAAGCATCAGCGTCAGCACCCGAAAAACAGCTCAAAACCCTCCAACAAGCACGGCAACACATACGTCAAACGCCAGTCTGAGGCGGTTGAATTCCTCGGTGGCTGTGGGCGACGGGTTCTTGTCCGGGTGGAGCTCCACCGACCGCATGCGGAAGGCGCGCTTGATGTCGGTATAAGACGCGTCGCGACTGACGCCCACCACGTGGTAGAAGTTGTCCTCCTGCGCGTAGAGGTCCATGCCCTACAATAAGCAGCATATAGAAACAGTGATAAACAGGTGAGGCAGAGAGCAAGGCAATGATAATTGTTGCAGGCTACGCACGATGGTGATGGCGGCCAGCGCGACGAGGAAGGCGACGGCGTAGAAGAAGGCGCGGCGCTTGGGGAAGCGGCCAGGCTTGAGGATCCACGAGACGACGGGCGAGATGACAAACATCTGCACCAGGATGCCCTGGGACGAGTCGGCCTTGCCCATGGCTGCTGCAGTCGTGGAGAACTTGGCGGCTACGTGGACCTTGGTGAGCTCTTGGACTTTGTGCGTCGTCGGTAGGTGATGATTGAGATGGTGATGGGAAAGACCACATCGATTGGTTGATATGAGAATCCATTTGGACCAATCCAAGGTGATATGTCACTGTTCTGGAAAGACCACTTAAGTAGCAGGAAACGACCACCGAAACGTCCGTTACACGTCGGACTCAGGCGCTTCGACGGCGTCACCTCCGCTTCAGACCAGGTGCTTCACGGCAGCACCTCTGGAGCCCCACGAGAGATAACCTGCTGAAAGCTATACTCGGACGAGGGCGAGAACGAGCTGCGGCCGTGCAGGACCCCACGTTTGCGTCGAGATGAAGTGATCCCATGCGACCTTTCGTAGATGCACCGAGTGTCAATTTCAGCGCGCGTGATCTGGTTGACTCGCTAGTCAATTCCCTTGCGGTCCTGCTGCTGGTGGGGCAGTGGTGCTTTGACCTCCTTGCGCAAACTGCAGGTCATCGCGCAAGCTGTCAGGCAACTTCAGCCCGCTCGGTGGACCGACACATCCTCGACGGTCTCGGTGTCCTCGATCGCTTGATGGTTGCTTGGTGAAGTGCACGCGTACATGCAGTTTCTTTGCGAAACATTGCGCTGCGCGCGCTTACTCGCCAAGAGAACAGAGAACTCGGACGAGCGATGAAAACTATCCTGCTCGTCCTGCCGCAGGAGCCCTGCGAGGCAGCGGGACGCCTTCGTGGCAAGTGGCACCGAATGCCGCCATGCTCAGCAGCAGCAGCAATTCGTTGCCGTTAGCCGTTGGCTGCCTTTCAGCGGGTGCTGTTCAAAGAGGCAGAAAACCTACAGCGATCGCCGGAACAGCCGGCGGCGAACTCGAGGATGCTGGCGATGGAATGTCCTGGCGAACCTTGCATTTCGACCGCGTTCGCAGCCTTCACCATTGACACGGTGGTAGGCTTCCATTGCAGTCGCTCGACGCTCGACGCCGCATTCGACTGTGAGGATCTCTGAGCCAGGAAAGCGTGCAGAGCAGCCAGCGTCGATGATCGCATGGACAGCAGCGAAGCAGAGGTGCAAATCGCGTCATCGAGCCCCCCGCTCGAGACTCGAGTCGAGTCGAGGGGGTTCGAGTCGAGGTGTTAAACGGCTGTGTCGCATAATAAGCACCTTGATTGGATGCAGCCCTATGCTACAGCGCAGGTCGGTATAAACTCCATTTCTATCGACCCCTTAGAACACATGCCATCTTATTCGACGATTTCGCGACGTAATGCAAGGGGTGACGTCGCCAAGCGGGCCAACGACGAGCTAGGGCTGGGGGAGTAGGTGATGGGCTGCAGGCACCCCGCTCGTCCTCGAGCGCCTTCACTCTGCAATCTGCCTCCTCGCGCGCAAGTCTCCGCAGCCCCGCACCAGCTTATCGCCGAGTCTCTCACCCGCAGCCGCCGTACGTCATCATGGAGAAGATGGACGCCAGCCCCAGCATGCCCCACCTGCGCGCGCACAAGACCCGCGAGCTGCTCGCGGCCGCCCCCAAGGTGGCACGCGTGCACCAGCAGAGCGTCTTCCAGAGCATGTGGATCGGCGCCACCGCCGGCATGGGCGGCATCATCGCCGTGTACCCCGTGGACGTGGTCAAGACGCGCATGCAGAACAGCCGCGTGGCCACCAGCGCCGTCACCACGCTCACATCCATCTTCCGCAACGAGGGCGTGGGCTCCTTCTACAAGGGCCTGGGCCCGCAGCTCTGCGGCACCATCCCGGACAAGGCCGTGTCGCTCGCCACGCGCGAGTTCGTCAAGAGCTTCTTCGACAAACCCAACGAGTTCAAGGCCTCGCTCACGTCCGCCGCCGTGTCGGGCGTCGCGCAGTCCATCGTCATGAACCCCGTCGAGGTCGTCAAGGTGCGCATGCAGCTGGACAGCACGCTCAAGCCGCTTGGAGTGATCCGTGAGGTTGGAATGCAGGGACTCTACCGAGGATACACGGCGTGCCTCAGCCGCGACGTCATGTTCGCCTCCACGTACTTCACGCTCTACGACATGGCCAAGACGCAGCTCGGTGTGCAGGACGGCACGTCGCTCGGATGGTCCATGGTAGCAGCCTCGACGGCCGGTATCCCCGCTGCCTTCCTGTCGACGCCGCTGGATCTGCTCAAGACGCGCATGCAGTCGCGCGACGCTACGGTTCAGGGCTTCATGAACACGTACAGACAGGTGAAGGCCGAGGGCGGCGTCAAGGCGCTCTTCTCCGGATGGGGGCCGCGTGTGACCCGCATTGCGCCGCAGTTTGGCATCGTGCTCGTGTCCTTCGACTGGCTGTCGCACCGCTTCAGCCCAAATGTCGAGACACTCCCGGAGCCGGCAGACACAGACGCCTACGCCGACTACTGAGCACTGGGTAGACACCGCAGCTACGGCCTCCACTCAAGACACAGACAGACAGCATATCATTACCGAACACAATATCCTCCATGTTAACCTATGAGAAAAATAATACACAAGCCAAAGTGCCGCGTGTCAGAACTCCACGAAAGGTGCCGCCGTAAATTAATGCCAGCAAAACTGTCAAAGTTGGTTGTCTTACACGCAGTTATCTACTGTAGGTGTGCAAACTACAAGGTCGGCTGCATTAGTTTGCTTTACGCTTCCGTGGTCAACCACGCCAGCTCCGGCTTGCCCAGTGACTTCGCCAACGCCTTGGCGTCCAGGAACACTTCCACATTGGCCGTCAGAGTCACCTGCGCAGTAGCGTTGCGCACGGTGACCGAAGCCTCAGCAGACTCCAGCGCAGTCTTCACGTCACCGTACTTCATCGAAGCCACGTAAGCCGTCAGCTGCTCCACCGGCACGGCTGCCTCATGCTTGGCCAGCACGTCCGCAGGCGCGAAGAGCACAGCGGGGCGCGCTACGACGAGCTTCACGCTCGAGTCCGCGAACTGAGCCTCCTCCGACACTATCGGAACGCTGTAAGCAGGCTGCAGCGACAGCGGCGCAGGCGCCGTGCCCAGGGTGGAGGCGATCATGGGCAGGAACGACTGAATGGCCGTGGAGATCGGGCCCTTCTCGCCGCTCTTCTCCTCGAAGTACACGTGGATCTTGTCCTGCACCACCAGACCGGCCTTCTTACGCAGCTTCTGCACGCGAGTGATCAGCTCACGCGCGCAACCCTGCATCTTCAGCTCCTCGTCCTCGCGGGTGTCAATGATCACCATGAGGTTGCCCTCGGGTGACACGTCGGCCTCGAAGATCTTGGCGTCGCCCTTGAACTCGCGCTTCACCTGAAGGTCGTCACCGCTCAGCATGTGGCCGTCCAGCGTCACGCTGCCGTTAGCCACATACGCGGCAACGTCGTCGTGCGTCATCTGCGCGATCTGTTTCTTGACGCCCGACAGCGCCTTGCCCAGACGACGGCCAAGAGCACGGCTGTTGGCCTCGGCCTTGAGCACGCACCACTCCTTCTCGTCCGTTGAGAACTCGAGGTCGCGCATGTTCAGCTCGTCGTGCAGGTACGTCTCCAGACGGCGGAGGCCGTCCAAAGTCTTCTGGTCGTTCGACACCACGATGACCTTCTTCACCGGGTTCTTGAGCGAGATGGTGCGACGCTCGCGCACAACACGGCCCATCTCGACGACGCTCTGCAGGTTCTTCATGAGCACCTCAACCTCCTCGTCCACGCGGCTGGCATCGAAGTCCGGCAGCATGAGGAAGTGGACGCTGGGAGACACACCGTCGGCGTCCTCGGCCAGGTCCTTGCCAGCACCGTTCACAGCGTTCGGGTGGAACTGACGCAGGAACTGGTACATGTACTCCGTGAAGAACGGAGTGAAGGGAGACATAAGCTTGGCGAGGTTGTACTCCACCTCGTACAGCGCCGAGAGGGCCACGGCGGCCTCAGCGCTACCAGCGCTGCCTTTAAGACGCGGGCGGTTAAGGCGCACGTACCAGTTTGTCAGCTGGCCAATGAAGCTCACCAGGCGCGGCACCACCGTGTACAGGCGGTAAGCCTTCATCTCCTCGTGCACGAACTTGATGAGGTTGTGCAGGGCGGCGATAATCCACGAGTCCATCACGTTCGTCGAGGCGAGAGCGGCCTCACGGTCGGGGACGAAAGCAGCACCGGTCTCGAGCTGCAGGCGGGTGGCCTGCTGGGCGAAGAAACGAGCCGAGTTGAACCACGGCAGGAAGATTTCGCGGATGACACCGAGCACACCCGGAGCCTGGAACTTAAGAGGCTCAGCGCGCACAACAGGCGAGTTGATCAGGTACAGACGAAGGGCGTCAGCACCGTACTTCTGCAGGATCTCATCAGGGTCCGTGAAGTTCTTGAGACTCTTGCTCATCTTGCGGCCATCCTCGGCAAGCACAAGACCGTTCACAATCAGGTTCTTGAAGGCAGGCTTGTCAAACAGCGCCGTTGACAGCACCATAAGAGTGTAGAACCAGCCACGGGTCTGGTCGAGACCCTCAGCAACGAAGTCAGCCGGGAAGCCGGCCTCGAACTTCTCCTTATTCTCGAACGGGTAGTGCTGCTGGGCGTACGGCATGGAGCCACTCTCGAACCAGCAGTCAAACACCTCAGGCACACGGCGAAGCACGCCCTTGCCCTGCTTCGACGGGATCGTCAGATGGTCAATGAACTCGCGGTGCAGGTCCGCCACCTTCTCGCCCGTCAGCTCCTCCAGCTCCGCGATCGAGCCCACGCACACAACCTCTTCGTAGTCGTCGCTCACCCACAGCGGAAGCGGCGTACCCCAGAAGCGGCCGCGCGACACGTTCCAGTCCTTGCCGTCGACCAGCCAGTTGTGGAAACGCTTCTCCTGCACGAAGCTCGGCACCCAGTACGTGAGCTTGTTGTTGGCCACAATGCGGTCGCGGATGCGCTCCACGTTCACGAACCAACCAGGGATAGCGCGGTAGATCAGCGGCGTGCCCGAGCGGTAGCAGAACGGGTAGCTATGCACCTCCGTACCCTTGGACACAAGGCGGCCGCGGGTTTTCAGGTCCTGGCAAATGACGTCGTCAGCCTTCTTCACGTGCAGGCCCTTGACGAGCGACACAGCGTCCGTGAAGATACCGTTGTCGTCAAGCGGGTCCGGCAGCGTGAATTTGTCGGCAACACCCTCACGTACACAGACGCGGTAATCGTCCTCACCGAAGGTGGGGGCCTGGTGCACAATCCCAGTACCGCCCGAATCGGACACGTAGTTGTCTGAGAGCACGCGGAAGGCGTTGGGCCAGTCCTTGAAGCTGTCGAACAGTGGCACGTACTTCTTGCCGACGAGCTCCGCGCCCTTGAACTTCTCCACAATCTCGAACTCGCCGCCCTTGTAGCCCTTCTTGGCCATCTTGGGGTACACCTGGCACAGACGTGCTTCGCCCAGGATGTAGAGCTTTTCCGTCTTGAGGTCCTTGATCTTGACGTAGTCGAACGCCTCGTTGACGCACAGCGCCAAGTTGGATGGCAGCGTCCAGGGGGTCGTGGTCCACGCCAAAAACGCGACGTCCGGGTCGTCGGCCAGCGGGAAGTTGACCACGACGGACGGGTCGGGCGTGTCGCGGTAGTCCAGATTGGCCTCAAAGTTGGACAGCGACGTGGTGCAGGCCGTCGAGTAGGGCAGGATCTTGTAGCCACGGTAGACCAGGTCTTTGTCAAAGATGGTACGGAAGACGTTCCAGACCGACTCCATGTACCACGGCTCCATGGTCTTGTAGTCGTTCTTGCAGTCGATCCAGCGGCCGATGCGCTTGACCACGCGCTCCCACTCGCTCGTGTAGCGCTGCACGATGCCGCGGCACTCGGCGTTGTACTTGTCGATGCCCATCTCGATCACCTGCTCCTTGGTGGTCACGCCGAGCTTCTTGTTGATCTCATTCTCCACCGGGAGCCCATGACAGTCCCAGCCGAAGCGGCGCTCCACGTAGTGGCCCGTCTGGTGCGCGTAGCGGGTCACCGTGTCCTTGATGGTACCGGCCAGGATGTGGCCGTGGTGCGGCAGGCCTGTGGCAAAGGGCGGCCCGTCGTAGAAGGTGAAGGGCTTGCGGTCCTTGGACAACTCGAGCGACTTGTGGAAGGCGTCCAGCTGCTCCCAGAGCTCCAGGATCTTGACCTCCTCATCGGGGAACGAGATGCGCTCGGGCAGCGAGCGGGACGCGGCCGAATCGTGCGCCATCGTGTCGGACTGTAGGCGGCAGCGAAAGCTCCGCTTGGTCTGATGCGATATGAGGAATGACGTCTATGGCTGGCTGAGCTGAGGGGAACGCGGGGTACATATCTGTCTGATTCCGCAGCTCTATATCTGATGCGGTTGTACACAAATGTTTGGTCCGACTCATAATTTATGATTTGGGCACGTATAATGGTCCTATTTGTGATTTGATTCATCCTGCCACCCAAACCGTTCATCTGTAGGGGTACTGCAGGGTTACACATGACCAAAAAATAGTCCCGACACCTCGCCTTGTAGCCATTGCAGCAACTTACCCGCGGCGCGAAGACATCGAGGCAACAGTGCATCGGCTTCATGCTGGGTCGAACATCACTCCCCGAGATTAGATGAGCTTGCCTGCCGCAATGGTACCGACTGCCTTCCCCGAATGATCTCTTGATGGAGAACGCTGCTGCTACATGTAGCGCGAGGAAGCCCATGAGTGATAGTCTTTCGCACTGTAGCAGCAAAACTCGTTTTCTCTGAACAATCTCTTGACGGAGAACAGCGTCGTTGCTGCTTTCAAGTGATCGATCAGAAGGACGTGCTGATTGAGAGCTGCTAGCAGAGACCTTTGCCGTCAAGAACTGGGATATCAACACACCTATGAGCGATACTCAACGACACGGTTGACGCAGTTCTACTTGCCGACTCAGTCATGCTCGCCTTGCCTTTGCTCTTCTTGCAGCTTTTACACGTCTAAGCTTAGCAGCGCATCATTTGCTCACGACAAAAGACAGCGAAGACCTACACGTTGGCCAACAGCCAAGACAAACCAAATGGCAGCAATACCGTCTTATGACGAATTCAGCATCGCATCGCATGGTGCCAACGTGACATCCAACGTCAACGCCAAGCAAGTGTCGCCTTCAATTCGCTTCCAATATCGAAAGCGCCGACCAGCTCGCGCCTTGACTGATCCCAACAGACTGGAGGCCATCGGCCAGATGGACAGTCCCAGTCGCACTTTCCCTCCCCTGCGGCCTTGGCGTCGCCCCCAATCGCGCCGTTCAAGACCGTCGGCCCGACTTTCCCCTGTCCACTGCAAGTCCAGTGCAACAGCAACGACGGCACTCTCGAATTCGAACCCTCGAGCTCAAGTCTCCAGTCTCCAATCGCTACCATGGGACTGCGCGACTCCACTTGGAAGCTCCTGCGCCGGCTCGGCGGTCGCGACAAGCAGCAGCAAGAGGCCGAGCAGCTGCAGCCCGTGGCCCTCGCGGGCGCCAGCAAACGCTCCACGAACCGCTCGGAGCTCTGCAGCTCGTTCGCGGCCACGGTCGTGAGCCACGAGGAGCTCCAAGGCCGACGGAAGGCCGTGAGTGAGGGCAGCGCCAACTGGGAGCAGTGCGGCATGTGCACGCGTAGCTTCGTGGCGGGCACCAGTCGCTACGCGGGCTTCTGCTCGCTGGACTGCAGGTCGGCGTCGCTCTACAGTCACTCGGCGCGGGTCTACCGAGGACGCTATCGGGACGCCTGAGCATCAAGCAGCAACAGACAGTATTAACTTACAGGTGGAAGGAAGCGCGTCGCGGACCAGAGCGTCCGTGTATTGTAGTGGTAGTAGTCGTAGTCGTCATCCTTGAGCTCTCGTCCGCCTGCACGGCCTAAACCCACCAAACTGGAATAAAATGAAGCCGCATACACAGCAGTGAGTCTCGGTTTTCCGCGCGTCTCCTTCCTAGCTATATAGCTATATAGCTAACCTACTGCCGGGGCGCAGCCGGCCACACGTTGCGCTCTGCATCGTGCGCCGCGTCCATTTCGACGTCGCTATCGTCGGTTGAGTCTTCTACAACTTGCACTACGACACCGTCCTCGTCTTCTTCTTCACTGCTGCTGCTGGAATCGTCGTTGTCGTCACTGTCGTCCTCTTCTTCGCTCTCTTCCTCCTCTTCGGTGCCCTCTTCCTCCTCGTTCTCTTCGCCTTCACCGTTGATTTCGTCCTCAGTGAACATGAGCGTCCGGCAGGTCGGACACACAATGTTGCTGCAGCAAGAACACAACACACAACATCATGCATGAGCCAAACTCATTACAGCAGCAGCAATTTGCACGTACTGATGTTTGACGTAAGCTTTGAAGCAGCTCGAGTGCATGACATGGCCGCACGGGAGCACGTTCACACTTTCCAGCGAGTCGAACGTCACCTGCAGCACCCACACACATCAAGACGAATATTCCTCCTCCGCAGCAAAAACAACTGCATACTCACGTCAAGACAAATAGGGCACTCGCGATGCATGGAGCCTTCCAGACACTTGTGCTTGGCCTCGAGCGAGTGCGGATAGCACCCGCAGCACTTGGCGCAATGGTAAAAGTTCTCCCGACCACCGACACTGCACACCCCGCAGCAATTCTCTGTCAGTATAAGGACTAGTGACCCCCTCCACTCACAGCCAACAACCCACCGACAGATGCCGCACTGGTCGCAGTGGAAAACCTTCTTCTCGACGCCCGCGTCGTCGAACAAATTGCAGACCGAGCAGAAATACGCGGCCATATTCTCGTGGCAGTTGACGCACTCTTGTGCACACTATAGCAGCAGCAGCCACTGGTAGTTAGTGTAGTGGCGACTGCTAGGCAAGTGAGAGATACGCACAGGCTGTTCGGTCTGGCACAAGTCGCAGCGCATCTGCCTGATGGCGAAGCGGTCAATGTGGTGGCTCTCCTCGAATGCGGCGTCGTGGCACAGACGGCAGCCCACCCACTTCTTGCAGCACTCGGCCATCACGTGGCAGCGCCGCCCGTAGTGCGGACACTTGGCCGTCGAAGGTGTCAAAGGTGTCGTCTCAGTCTCCATGCTTGCTTGTCAAAGAAAAAATGGGAATGAAACCCTAACGTCACTTTTCACTTCGCGATATTGAGAAATTCACGTTAGACAGTCACCGTCTCCATTCCCATTGCAACAATAGCCATCACTGGCGAGACGATGGAGCAGCCCGCGCCGCAGCCGAAGGCCACGACGTCCACGCCGGCCTCCCGCCAGCTGGCGCTCACCTCAAGCCTCTCATCGCTCGCAGCCACCGCGTCCAGCAGGGTCCTGGCGCGCGCACCAAGCATGGAGGACGGCGTCAAGTTGTCGGGTGGCGCCGTGGCGGCGCTGCTGGCCATGCGCTACACCGGGAGTCTTCGCTCCGCCTGTGTGGTGGGGCTGTTGTCCGGTCTGTTCGCGCACTCGCTGTACGCGGACGTTTTGCGCAAGAAGCGGCGGCGACGGGGCGATAAGCGGCTGGACGCGGACGAGGAACAAGACGCCGAGGCGGACCGAGAGAACGAGAGCGGCTAGGAGGCTCGAATAGTATTATACTGGTACCTGTTGTTGCTCTTAGCTACTTTTGATGCTTGCTAGGGCTGCACTAGATCTTCCAGGGGGTTCTGCAGCACGAAGAAGCGCTGCACGTCGACTGGGCAGTTTTGCCGGAAAGAGGAGAAAGTGGAAGTGGCTAGCGGCAGCTGCGTGTCGGGGAGAGGCACGCCGGAGACTGCATATAAGGACGAGGTGGTCTGGGCTGTAGTGGCAATGGAGTGCTGCTGGAGGAGCTGGAAGACGCGGAACAACCCGCGGGGATAGCGAGGTGTGAACTCTTCCAGCTCACGACGGACACTGAAGGAGCAGGAGGGGTGGACGCACCAGCAGAGAAGCATCGGTACAAGTTCAACCTCTCGTGCACCGTCCAAGTTGGAAGCGAAGAGTTGATACACCAAGTCTTTCAGCTTTTCGGCGTTGGGGCTACCGTGGATGTTGCGGTGCTCTTCATACCACAACGGAAGACGCCAGAAGTCCGCCTTTGGCAGAGCGATGCGGTTGTCACCACCTCTGCGCTGAAGCTTCACTGCTGGGAGCGTTAGTGCTCGCTCTTCGTACGCCAAGAGGTCTTCCAACGAAGGCATCCCTGCAAACTGGATGCAGAGCAGTGACCACACGAACTTCCGCCATGACACCGCCCCACGAGTGGAGCAGTGCTGAAGTGTGACTGCAGCAACTGCACTAGCATCTCGCCACCGCGCAGGAAAGTCTTCTTTTGCAGCGATTTCAAGGACCAATGCAACGAAGACATCACTTGCTATTGCCGTGCCTCCAAAGGCCCCCGCTGCAATCGGATCGGACACTTCCCAGCTTTGACAGGCGCACACTAAAGCGGTAAGCTGCGCGACGGTGAGGAAGTTCTGCTTCTGCGCTCGTGGTAATCGCGCTGCAATTCCCGACACGTACTCAAGCTTTAGGTCCCGAATCGGCCAGGTGGCGTGCCCTTGCGTCCGCATCCTCGCCATCGCCTCTGCAATCGACTCGTCCTTCGTGTGGGTATCCTCCTGTACGACGCGCTGCAGAAGGCGTAAGTCGCTCGCATAGAGCTGCCCCGCTGTTTGCCTCAACTGATCCGCAAATCGACATAACAACGCTACTTGCTGAAGTAGCCGCGTGATCTCCTCTGTGGTAACATTCGTCTCGCTCAAGAAGTACTGCATGGGAGGAGGTTCATCTGCCAAGTGAAACGAATACTCTGCTGCAACCTGGCCTAGAATATTCAACACCTCGTCTCCAGCAAGTTGTGCGGATTCGCCACCTCCCGTTTTGTCTCCGCCCAGGTCGGTGGCAGCGCTCATGGCCTCCCGCGTCAGCATTTTAAAAAGAACGACCTTGCGGCCAGAGTCCTGCACGCTTTCACAAAGGAAAGGAATGTGCTCGTACAACTCAGTGTGAAGCACTTCCAGCTTTTGCATCGTGTAGTCCTTGAGGTGAAAGCAGATCAAGGGCAGACACTGATACACAATGCCCACGGTGTTGATGACTTCTGGAAATGGGTCCTTCGCGAAAGCATCGATAAAGTCGTTGCCAGCAACACGGTTCAAGTCTGCCATGTCGCCGAGAGAGACCTCAAGCTCTGTCAAAACACGCTGAAGAAAGGAAGAGGACTCATATCAGACTACGCTTGAGTGAATAGCATTGGCAACCATGAGTGTGGCTGTACCTCACGAAGTTGTTGGCTGGATGAGCCATTCAATCTCGTCGCTGCTTGATCGAGGAGGGTCTGAAATGAGGCCCCGCCACTCAAAAGTTCGCTTTCCAGATCCTGCTGGGCGGTGGTTGCCAGCGCTGAGATAGCGTGGATAACCGATCGAATAGTTGCCATCGGCTCACGAATTTTCTGCTGTAGACTCTCGTTTAACTGTAAAAAATGAGCAAGAGATCAAGAACAAGAGTCGGTAAGCACGCAACAAGATAGTACTATGGTAGCAAAATGAAACCCACAAGCTTACCTTCTGTAGTATGCCATTAAGTTTTGCAAATACATCGTCCTCCATCACGATCTCTTTCGAGGCTCGCATCCACATCACTCGATCAATGAGATCCATCGACTCGCGTCGTTTGTTGAGCTTTTCCTTCAGCAGCTCTGGAAACGTGTCGACTCCGCATTCGATCGCCACCGGAATTGATTTATACGCAGTCTGCGTGTAAAGATCGATGCACAAGTGCATGGTTTCTACTACAACGTCACGGTGCAGCCCCACGCGCTCGATCTGAACGTGGCGAGTTGTTTGACTCCAGTAAGCCTCCAGCATCGCTCGTTGATCTTCATTACGAGCCTCATCCATCCCAGTCTTCCGTTGACTCTCAGCGATTAGCAGTTTAGATGATGCCTTATCCACCAAACCTGACGTGGAATCTGAGGCTTGCAAAGTTTTGTCGCTCTCCGCAGTCTCCGTCAACGGAGGCTGGTCAGCTGAGATTGAAACCACACAACCCCACGCAGATACAGGCGCGGCTGCTTCCTCTGGTATTTCCGAGCTTCCTTCCTGCGATGGTGTGCTAGCGGAATCACTCCCGTCAGTCAGAATATCTGCCACGATAGTCTTCTCCAACAGCTTGGCTTCGTCCAATGTCCTGTGGTTGCGGTAAGAGTTTAGCCAGGCGAGAGGCGCTGAGAATACGACGAAGAATGACCTACCGTGGAAAGTTGTGCAGCATGCATCCCGCCAGCGCCCTCGACGATACGCCTAAGGTGTCTTCAGGAGGGGGAGCTGAAGCTTCTCGTCGACACAGGGAGATAGCTTTTGCAACGATTTCAACAACCATAGCGTCGGGGAGTGCTGTATTTTTCTGTCGGAGACTGGAGACCTTCGAACCGAACGCTCCCAGTTCCCGCTACGATCAAAATCATCAATCAACACGGGTACGTTAGTACGTCACAGCTCAAGAACGTTGAAAAGGTGTAAGGTTACCCCACCTCTCGGTCACTAAGATTTGCAACTTGATCCCCCAGTTTTTGAGGGTCGTAGCTCATCTTCACGCACTCATCCAGCAGTGAATCGAGTTGCAGGAACGTCAGATAGTGCTCTGTCGAGACTCGTCGAGCGAGTTCAACGCCACTTTCATCCTCAGTGAAAACACTCAGAAAAGTGAATGAGGAAGGGCGATCCCACGACGTATCCAAAGCTTCAATCGGAAGAGCCCAGCTCTCAGCCAAAGCGTGAATATCGGGCTTGAGGTCATACGTGGCGAGTCTAGATTGGAGTGGAAGCGTAGACCACACCTCTGAAGATGACAAGAAATTCTGAATGGCTGCATCCAGCTCACAGCGCACCTCCTGACCGCCTTGGTCACGAAACGCGGGCTTTGGAGGGGCTGCCTGCAGAAATATTTGCTTTTTCAATGACTCTGCATCCAGTGTATCTCTGTCACTGTAGCAGCAAACTATCAGTCTCTCGCGAATTAACCATCATGAAAAAAACGTTTTTTTTGTAGGCGCACCTAGACGAAACGATCGCCAACGCCAACGAGATCAGTCCGTCCACTGCATCAGAGCACACGTCCCAGTAGCGGAGCTGTTCCTTCTTCCGCGTCGCTGCATGTAGTTCTTCAAGCACCTTCATGTCTTCTTCACGCTTCGCACTTCCAGATTCCCGTAAACGCGCGTAATTTTCCTCCAGTTCCGCTCGCTTATCTTGTAAATACTTTTCGCGAGGGTCAACGATGAGCTCATTGTCCGTCTCCTTCTCTGGTATCAATACCGAGTCCTCCTGCGTCAAAATATTGTCAAGATCACCAGCCTGCGATCGCCCCGTTTTGTGACCTTCAATCAACTACACACCAATCAAGAAATACCCGTGAGTCATGGTAAATTAAATCGAGACAACGAAAGCGCAATAGCTTACCTTCTTCTGATCTGCCAATGCTTTCTGCCGCCTCATACGACGATCCTTCTCCGCTGCTAGTTGCGCTTTGCGGCGCTTCCTCAGCTCCTTCATCATTTTGATGTTGTTCGAGGGGCGAAAGTCGAGATCATCGACTCGTTTCTCAAGTCCACGAAGGTGTGCGAATGCACCAGCATCATTTGCTGGGATCGCACGCAGCGACTGTTCTGGGCTCCCAGTCGCAAGTCCCAGCCTGTTCATATTCTTCTCGAACTCTACGACACCAATCGCGGCATCTTGCTGACTCTCAGCTAGCTTCGCCTCCGCTTGAATTCGTCGGCGAACTTCTAGAGCCAGCTCAAGCCGCAAGTCATTGCGTTCTGCAGCCAAAAAGAGACGCTACGCACATGGATAATACATGAGTCAGTAGAGCGCAATTGAAGCAGCATTCTGGTGTACTAGCTCACCTGCGTGTGTTTCCACTTTTTGTGATGCTCACGGTCCCAATCGTGCATGAACTTTGCCTTCTCCTGCAGGTGGGCTCGCGCAGCAGCATACCCCGCAGCTGAATTCGCATTCGTACCATATTTGGCTTGTTGGCGGAGCTGTTGGGGCGGACAAAGAATTAGTCAGGACGCGTTCAAGCCTCTTTTCGTACCTTCTTAGTCGTACGTCGTGTCGCTCGTTTTCAGCTGTCCATTGGGCTTGCTCGAATTTGCGCAAGTGCACTGCCATGTCGATGCCCTTGTGGAAGCCAATTTCTTTCGGATGGAATTTCTGCGTTGTTTCCACTACGAAGCGCTCTTCAACATCGTAGGGAGAGACCCTCGTCTTGGCAGGAACGGTTGGAGCGAGCACTACGGGTAGTTGTTGGAGCGGAATCACTTTCGCCTTGGCACTCTCCGGCCGGACTTTCGGTCGTCGCCGGAGGAAATCCTTGAGTTGCAACAGAAATTGAAGCACCACAGAGCGGTCCTCCATCATAATTGCGCGGCGAGTGGCCACCGGGAATGGGACGCTGAGTGCGTCGAACTTCTCGCCCAGCAACTCCATGTTGTGGATCTTGGCTGCCGTACTCGATGAGTCCTTGTAGGACTCAAATTCGGGTTCCAGACCTTGCAAGTGCAGCACCTCAGCGATGATATACCCATTGCTGGTGTCTCGCTCCAGCACTTCCACTTTCCGATGCAGCTTGAGCTCGTCGTTCAGCCATCGCAGCAGCAAGGTGCTCATTGCAACAATACCGACTAGTGGAGGATGATTGTAGCAACCGACGCCGACGGAAATATCTTCAGCATTGTGACTTGACAGCTACATCCACAGCACAGAATCAAATTGCGGACAGAGAGGCCCTCGCCACCTCCAATAAGACATCACATATCAAATACGCAGAACCAACACGTCTTGGTATTTTGTAGAGTTACATTAGTTCACCATGCGGTTGATGCGGTCCAGCTTCTGACGACGCGGCATGGGCGACCTACGCGTCCACGCAGTCAGTTGCATGATCCGCTGCTCCAGCAGATTTTCATTCCACAGCAACGTGTCAACCGAAAAGCTACAAACACCGAAGCAGTCCACTATTAAACTCCCGTTTCAACTTCCAACACGCAGCACCAACCCACCCGTTGGACACATCCTCCTCCCTGAACTGCGACGTCTCCACACTTTGCTGCTCACGACGGTGTCCATGGCGCAGTGGGACATATCCTGCAACGCAGCAACCGTTAGGAACTATCCACCACCTCGACTTAATTCCTCAAAGCGTCGCCCCTCACCTTCGGGAGGGATCGGTGGCTGTCCGATGCTGGTGACGACCGCCACTTCCCGGTTTGGGTAGAATTTAGCCCACTGGTCGCTCGTGTAGAATGTCACTCCGTCGCTCGTGACGCGTCTCTCCACCTCCTGGTTGTCCTCACTTCCAGATGAGGACGAGGCGGTGCTGTTGCTGCTGAGTCTCCGGCCCTTCCGGCTCGCCCTCTCCGGCGACAACGCGTCTGTATCTAGATGCAACGCCTCCACTTGGTTCTGCATCTCCTGGCTCTATAATTGCACCCAGTAGTAGCGAGTTAGCACGGCCAACGCGACGCTCTGCAGCAACGTTCTCTATGGACTCTACGACACAAGACGCGGGCCAGCCTCTAGCCAACGCATGCAAACACGCAGACGCCACCCACCGTCGAGACGTCGTCACCCAGAGGCGTCATCCGTCGCGCGCGCTTTCCCGAGTGCGGATAATTCGACGGCCTTTTGAATTGTCCGGATAATCGCCGGATAAACGTAACCGGTGTGGCACAGTGTGGCGCAAACCCCGACTAGATGCGGTTTTCGGCAAAGACGCCATGTTGAAGCCATGGGTGGGTCAACGCCTCGTCCGCCGACAGCCGATGCGCTGGGTCAAGCTGCAGCAGCGCGCGCAGGAAGTCCAGGAACTCGGGGTCTTTCGTGGGCACAGCCTGCTCTAGCGTAGGCACGTGCAGATGTGCTACCAAAATGCCGTTGCCAAGATGGTCAACGGTGAACAGTCCCGTGTCGATCAATTGGTGCTGCAGTTCCTCGCGGTCGGCCAGCAGAGACGCAGGAATGGGGCCTGAGGTGAGGCACACGGAACGTATTAGTGATGATCCGTTAGATACAAGTTGTCGCAAGTTGACTACGCACCTATCGTCGCCAGGATCCGCGCCAGTAGCGTCTGCTCCGAGTCGTTGCGGAATAGGACTTCGCCCGTGAACATCTCGGCCAACACGCATCCGAGAGACCATAGATCGATCTTTGTGTCGTACATGAGTCCGAGGACGACCTGCAATTGTACAGAGGAGACACGTTAGAACACAAGTGCGCAATGCAACGGTTTGCTGCAGCTTACCTCGGGCGCCCGATACGAACGCGACTGAACGTACGATGTGAGCTCATCTGTGGTGAAGCACGCCGACCCAAAGTCGATCACCTTGACGGTACACGCGCTAAAGTTTTGAATGAGGATATTCTCTGGCTTGAGGTCACAGTGCACAAGCCCTAGGGAATGCAGTGTGTCCAACGCCTCCAGGACCTCAATAGTGATCTTTTTCAGGCGAGGAATGCTGAAATAATTGATCACGCCGCGTTGAAGGAGCAAGCGAGAAAACTCGTATAAGTTGTCGCGAAGCAGCTGTGAGCAGGAAACATGGTGAGTACAGATCTACGTAGAAATACACCAACTCTCACCAACGCACCTCCGTGACGATAATCAGGTGCTCGCGAAAGTAGAACGCGTCCATGAAGCGAACAAGATGTCTCTCGTCCACCTTGCAGTTCTCATCGATGTACTCCAGCACGCGTATCTCGTCGACACCCTGGTCGAAGTACTCTTTGTTGTTCTTGATGATTTTGAGGCATACCGACTGCTCTGTGGTGGTGTCGATGCATTTGTACGTTCGGCTGAAGACCGCTTCTCCAATAGCCATCTCCACCTATGTTCCAAGGCACACACATGTCAGTATCATACGTCATGCCATACCTCATAGAGACCTCGGACCACTACGCACCCTGTATCGATTGCCAATCAAGGTTCCAGCTCGAGGCCGCCAATCTTGGTTTGGCTCAAATCCAGTGCGATTTTTCTCTCGAATCATGCGCAGCTGAAACACCTCGTATTCTTTCGGCTCGCCGTCATCGTCATCAGACCCTTCACTTCCGTCGTCGTCGTCGCACACATCGTCACCTTCTTTGATATCGACCGTATGAACGGTGTCCATCTTCTGCTTGGATTTACCATCGAGATCATTTTGGAACGTAGTCACCTGGCCTTGAATCGGTGAGCCGACCACAAACTCACCAGGCACCGCGTCTTCATTGCTGAAGAGCACCATGTCGTTCGTCATCTCACACGCGCCATTAAAGTGTGCCAAGTCGTTCTCGAGTTCTTCTTCATCTTCCTCTTCTGCATCGTCGTCATCCATCTCGAAAAGTTTTTCCTGCGTTACGTCGCTCGTGTTCTCTGCATCGCCATTCTCGTCGTCCCCATCCACGTCGTCTTGAAACGTGTCATCTTCGCAGACCGAGCTCACCATCTCGCTGTACACTTCATCCTCCGCTCGGACATTACTGTCCTCCTCTTGAGTGAAAGCAAACTGATTCGGCTGTCGTGGCCACAGTGCCGCCACTGGCTCGCCATCCATCGACGTTGTCCCGGGCGACGCCCCAAGCCCAAACGATGACTGCGGAGAGCTCGAGATCTTTGCAGAACTAGCACCGCCGAAGCTCGCGTGGACGATCCCAATCGGGTCCGAGATCATGTCGTCCATGGCCGTGAGCGTGTCGTCCGTCATACACAACTGGTTCACCGCTTCCGCCAGGTCATTCTCGTACTCGGCTCCATAGTCGCTGCTGCTGTCTTCACTCTCGTGATTCTCCTCCTTGTCCTCATTCTGCCTGTATTGGTAACTGTCATAGACGCCCAACGAGGTGGCCGGACGTGCGTCGTCACTGTCCCAGTGGCCCAACTTGCCCTCCGAGAGATTGTCACGCAACGTCTGTATATCTTCCTGTTTTTGGTCAAAGATTCGATGCAGCAGCGAGTTTTCTTCGCCCATTTCTTGGTGCAGCGCCTGCCGCAGCTTCTCGTTCGTGTGAATCTTCTCCACGGCTTTGGGGACGTTGGAGATGGATTCGAGGATCATTTCCAACAGCTCCTTGCGTTCCTTCTCCTTGCGCTGATCTCTGTCGTCCTCCCGACTGCGAGTGGCCGTCGGCGCGGACGTTCCACGTCGCAGGAATGACATGGGCGGGCGGAACTGCTCGGAGGTGGCGGGAGAAGCGGCGTAGGCACCGCGAGAAGCGGAAAAGAGCGTCGTCACGGCATCGGAGGAGGTTTCGCATCCTGTAGAGGCGGCCGCCGCGCTGATGGCCACGTCCAGGCGCCCCAGTGGAGGCGTCGAGGACATCACCGAGCTGAGGAAGGAAAGTGACCTGAAGTCCGTTTCGATCGGGCTTCGAGGTCACAATTGCGAGGTATTAGGTCATAGTCAAGAGGGAGATGATACTATAATTTCGACATGCCGCTGCTCAAGCGCTTACTACGACCGGAGCAGCTCGACGATGCGTCCGCAACCGCGACGGCTGAGCAGCTTTTTACCTCGAGTATTTACTCGCAAGAGATGCGCTCACAGCGACAGCAGGCGGCTGCGCTGTGCAGCGCCCCGTTGGTGTCCATGTCGTCGCTGGCGACGCGGCCAAACGACTCTAGGTTTGTGACATTGCAGTTGACTCAAGAAGCTGCTGTTATTCATTGCAATACTAGTGTTGCGCTAGGAAATGTGCTGGAAAGGTTTGCGAGCTGCAGCATTGAGGTGGCGCTGAGCCTTGAAGCTTTGGGTTTTGGCTACTTTGCTGATTGGTTTGGATCTATTTCGTCATTTCCAGCAATGCGTGAGGGCTGCTCTGATGGTGACCAAGGAGGGAAGACAGGTTCTGTTCCTGGTTCTTGACTCGAAAATGGTGACCAAGCGACTAGCGGCAGCTGTTTCGCGGCCGGATGCAGCGATGACGACGGAGGCCGCCGCTGAGTGTTTTCACCGCGTGCGTTTCCGGCCGTGCCGAAGCGTCTACGAGTTGTTGCGTGAGCTGGATCGCGTGCAGCAGAGTTGGGAGGTAAATAAGCTACGTTTAAGGCCGTGACTGAAACGTCCAGACGATTCACTCACGGGGTCTGAGATGGAGCAGGAGGGGCAAGCAGCGGGGGCCCACCTCGTGGCGCTCGGACCGCTCTGCGACTTATTCTCGAGCTTCCAGACGGCTGCGGGGCTCACAACCACCGGTACGATCTGCTTTAATCCCGGGATCTTCTGGTTCCGATTGACTCAGTTCAGAAATGGCCACCGTGCGAGTCAGGCGCCGGGCTTAAGCGCATGGTGGAGCTCGCGATCCAGCGGCTGCGGGCGACGACCAGGATCCACGTCAGCATCATGGAACCCGAGGCGAGCTGACAGGCTGGAGTGGTCTCAACGCAAGCAGGTTACGCCTCTTTAAGAGCCACTGCCAGCCGAACCCGCTTGGAAGACGGCGCTGAAATTTCACGAGTTGCAACGCGTCCGTTTCGATGGCGCGGCATCCCAATTCTCCGTCGTTACGGTAGCAAACAACTGAAGCAAACAACCGCCACTCCGCTTTAGTCAAAAATTACCCAAACTACCACGAAAAACACTCCTAGACGTTCAAATATTTCAAATATCATAGTAAAGATCACGCCCGTCCTGCAACATTACACGTGGTTCCGTGTTTTCCCCATTTCTCCCGCACTATCCCTCGCACTTGCTCTTTCGTGCCATTGTCGCAGGTCCCAATCGCAGGCAGTATCGCTTCGACTCCGAGCAGCTCAAGCCCGAAGCGATAACCCAGAGGAGGATTCCCCCAGTAGCACTCAAGCAGCACCGCTCGCCATGGCCCTGGAGACGCTCAGCGCGCGGCCGCGCACCCAGTCGGGCGGCGCCGGCCTCCTCCAGTCCGGCAAGGGCGGCCACGTGTCCGTCGTAGACGTGCGGCCTGAGGTGGACGAGGAGGAGTCCACGACGGAGACAACGCAGCTGCTGGACGAGGACGACGACAAGAAGAGCAAGAGCAAAGTGAAGCAGATGAACGTGGATCTCGAGGCTGCCGACGACCTGGAACTCAAGAAGAAGCAGAAGGCGGCCGCCTCGGCCAAGACGTCGTACGTGGCGCCCTCAGTCGTGGTCTTCTGGCTCAGCATGTGGTTCACGCAAAACATCGGCGTGACGTTCTGGAACAAGAAGGCGCTGGGTGCGTTGCGTCTACCCGTGACGCTCACGTTCGTGCACATGGTGTGCAACACACTGGGCGCGTTCCTGTACATCCACGTGTACAAGGGGATCGAGCGTAAGCCGCTCAAACCCGGCCAGAAGAAGCTCATGGTCTACTTCTCGCTCATCTTCGTGAGCAACATCATCACGGGCAACTGGAGTCTCGGACTCGTGTCCATCTCGTTCAACCAGGTCATGCGCGCACTTGTACCGGCGGTGGTCGTCGTGCTGAGCATGCTCATCCTCGGCAAGTCGTACTCGCTCAAGCGCAAGTTGTCGCTGGTGCCCGTGGCGTTTGGCGTCTATTTGGCGTGCACGGGAGACAACTCGTGCACAGTGCTTGGCTTCGTCATCACGGTCGTGGCTATTATCTTTGCTGGCTTGAAGGCAGTGCTCTCCAACAAGGTACGGCGGAATTGTATTGCTTTGCGAGTGATCTAGGTAGCTGATTCATGTTTGGCATTGCTGTGACGACTGCAGTTCCTGAGCGGAGACCTGAAGCTGCACCCGGTGGACCTCATCCTGCATCAGGCGCCGCTGTCCGCTTGCTGGTGTTTGATCACCATGTTCTTGACGGGCGAGGTGGACACGGTCATGAACAACTGGGAGGTGGTGCCGTCAGCTAGCTTCTGGTTCATTCTGACCGGCACCATCAGCTTCATGCTGAACGTCACGAGCTTCATGGCCAACAAGGTGACGTCTCCTGTGACGCTGTGCGTGTGCGGTAACATGAAGCAGGTGGTTGTGATCGTCATGTCCATCCTCATCAACAACGACGTCATCACTGTGCAAAAGGCCATCGGCATCTTCGTTGTATCTATTGGTGGCGCCACATACGCCTACATCTCGACGAAGGAGACGATGGGCCAGTCCACGCTTCCCGCACCAGCTAAAACCAAGGCGCAGACGCAGAGCGCATAAGACTGTCTTGACTGCTGTTGATCAGATATTCATGCGTATGCTATAGACACAGGCTTAGAATGGACGTGCATGTTCATTTTCGAGAAAAATAAAAAAGTTGAAGATACAAGCAGTGAGTCATCATCGAGCGTAGTGTACGTCAGGCAGGCTACAAGCCTCTAACTCTTACAGCCCACCTCGATCCATACGAGCGATTCTCAAAACTCGTGCGTGTGAGCAAGCCGGTATCGTATCATATCCATACGCCCCGGAGCGTCGCGGGCAACATCAGCGTGCAGGACCCCCACTAGCGCGAGGAACGCGATAACAATGGGAATAAGGACCAGTGGCGACGATTTGTGCAGTCCGGCAAGTTGCAGACCCGCCATCTCCTGCGCACCATCTTCGTCGTCTTGTGTGTGATGAGGAATGGCGACTGCCTCATGCACAATGTTCTCCACGACGTCCACTGCATCAGAGACACCAAGCCACTTGGCCAGATACTCGAGAATCTGCTCGCGCTGCTTCTTCAACGGCTCGGGCACATTTGGATTGGCACGCAGGTCACCGCAGTGGCCACACAAGTCGCACTTGGCCAAGTTAGCAATCTCATCGTCAGACAGCGTGTCGAGCACCGAAGCACGTTGCCACGGGTCATCCCCACCGTTTGAAAAGAAGATCCTGTGGCCATTCGGGTGCTCTCCACCGTACAGCTTAGTGATCTCTTCCACGCCCTCGGATGGGTGCACGACGCCGCCAAAAACGATGTGGCACTGCTTCAGGTGGTAGTCGAGGTCTACCATAGCAGCGCGCAGGCTTTTTTCTTTAGGGGCAACCTGGAAGTACGCGAGCTGCGAGCACTTCTGCCAGCGCCACGAGCGTCCGTCCCCCCAACGCGCGCTGTCGTGTGCAAGACACTTCGTGTCGTAGAAGCATCCGCTGCCAAACGAAGAGCCATACATGTCAATCGTGAAGCTGGCAAACGAGTCAACCAGCGAATCATTGCGTTCAAAGGCACCAACCATGCTGTCGCACACAATATCTTTGTGTCCGTACTGCACAGCCATCGCAGCAGCGTCCGCGATCATGTAGAAGAAATCAGCGTCAGTCAAATCTTTTGCGCCAAACATCCCCTTCACCGTGGTCGCATTGCCACTCGCAATCTCCTTCTCGAAAGCTGCCGTTGACAAGCGCAGCACATCAGCACACGAAGGACCTGCAGCTAGAGCCACCTGCTCGTCAAACTGGTGGAATTTGTACACTGGCTGCACAACCCCCGACGACGACAACGACGCTACTGTTGTATCCGGGTAGGCAACACGAAACCACGCAGACAGAGCCCCCGGATAGGACCCCCCAACTGCAATCCACTGGTTGGCGTTTTCTGCCCCTAATTGCTTCTGGTAGCTCTCCTTGAAGTGCTTGAGATCGGCCAGCGCCTGCTGCACCGTCAGGTAGCGATAGTTGGTTGTCGAGAGGTCCCCATTCGGAATGCTCTTGCCATAGAACCGGTGCTCCAGAGCCAGGATCTAGCAGAACACAAGCACCAAAGTATACTAATGAGTATGACAGCCTTGCCCATTTTTAACGCAATTCCGTGCAGGAGATACCTTGGCGCCGAACTTTTGGGCTATGACGTGCACGAACCCGGCGGGGGCTTGCTCTAGCGCTCCTTCTCCTCCGATGTAGAGGATCACGGGGCCGTTGGGCGATTTCCAGAACTTGTCCACTTGGTAGTAGCGCTGCTGGAACGTGGCGTTGCTGTCCGAGGCTGAATGGTCCACCTGCTGGCTGAACCAGAGCTGCTGCGCGCCCGCTTGGAACAGCTGCTGGTCCTCCGCCTGCACCAGTCGCCACAGCCGCCCGTCCTTGGCATGCGAGGGGAACGTGTAGCCCTGGGCGCTCGCGGAGAGCGCCACGATCAGCAGCAATGCAGCGAGCATTGCCGTCATGATCCAAATGAGATATTGGGCGAAGGGATGTGCCCCAACGCCATTGGCGGATGCCACTGAACAGAAACGGGACGATTGAACTACCTTCGCGTCACCTCCCACTTCAACTTGCCTTCATGACTTTGCAATTATCGCTGGAGAGGGAGTCGGCTCTCGGAGTAGTAGTAGACTACTAGTAGTGTCGGAATAAATGGAAACTAATTTATGCGTTCGCTGCAGCAAGGCAATGGAGGAAATTGCCTTTTGTGTAGCCATCTTGGTGCGTTGTTCGATGAGACTTTGCAGAGATTTGCCAGCAGGGTGTGTGCGTCGCTGCCAAGTGAGTATGGTGATTGATATCGCTGTGGTTTGCGTAAAGTGAAAGCGCGTGGGCATCAGAAGGAGAAGCTGCAGTTTTGCTGCATTTAGCTTCAAGAGGCGCGTAACGGACTCCCAGTCCGTTGCCTTCGGTGTCTGGTCCGAAGCCTCGCTAACAGACAGCACTACGCACTCGGATACTCTCCACCCATTCGACATTGCTTCTTCGCTCGCAGCTCCACCATGGCAGAAGTCGGTACGTGTCCGACGGTGTCCGAGTTCGAGGCCGCGTGCGCTCACAATTCGCTTGTGTTGGCGAGGCAGAAGTGCAGCGCGTCCTGGCAACGCTCAACCAAGTTTTCGTTTTCCAGATCCCGCCGCAGACGTCGGCAGCCGGTCACAGGTGCAGCATTCAGCAGTTTGAGCTCCTAACAGCTAAATAGGCTGCGCCATCTAACTGTGTGTACTCAATGTCTGCAGGGCGGATTCGTGGCCCAGCACGCCGGCGTGGACCGGTCGCCTGCAGGTCTCCTCTGTTGGCGACGATGCGCTCATTGAGCTCAAGGATCCCAACACGGGTGTCTTGTTCGCAGCGTGCCCGATCAAGGCTGGCGGCCCCCCTGCGATCCAGAAAGGTAAGACCGCTACCAGACTTCTTGATCTTCAGTCTCTCACAATATTGTTGGCTGTTGAATCACCTCAGTCGTAGACAGCAGTCGCTACTTTGTGTTGCGCGCTGTCGATCGTGTGTCTGGTACGCTGTCTCCATAGTGAATTGATTTCTGGTGTTACTGCACTTGAGGTCTAACACGTTTGATGTTGCTCTTCAGGCCGCCACGCATTCATCGGCATTGCCTTCAACAACCGCAGCGACGCGTTCGACTTCAACGTCGCTATCGACGATTTCAGCAAGTACGTGCCGACGCTGTGAGCCCAAACCTGAATTACTAGTGCTAACAATTGTGCGGATCTGTACAGGGAGTTGACGCGCGAGAAGACGCAACTACAAAGCACCACCTCGGCTCCACCCGTCGACTATTCTCTGAAGGAAGGCCAAACGATCCGGATCAAGCTCAATTCAAAGAAGAAGGACGCAGATAAAGTGGAGGAAGATGACGATGTCGACCCGTTCGGGTCGTCGCACTCGCCGAAGAAGACCAGCAGCGGTGCTGGTGGTGGTGAAGCAGACCTGCTGGGGTTCTCGAACGCGGCTTCCACCAGCAACTGGGAAACCTTTTAAACCCACGCACCTCAGCCCTCAAACGGTGGCCGAGATGCACTATTGAAGTCAGCTGAATAACTGCATTAACAAGGTCTCAGCTGTATCCTCTTGTCCTCTGGAACTTGCTGCATGTTGAAGTTGTTAGAGTGATGGTCGCTAGTTGACAGAGCTTGCCCCACCACGCGATCGACTTTCTCGGGCGCATGGGAGACAAAACTACACGCTTTGGTCGAGGCATGTGGTCGGGTCGACGCAGGTTGAGCTCTGCCCTGGATGCTGCGAGCCCCAGTCGGAGCCTTCGTGGCCGTGGAAGTTATTTTTTCTTTCTAAACTAATGCTAAGAACATGCAACAAATCTAGGCATAGTTCTAACTGCTGAACCAAGACACACTCGTTCACTTGCCTTCTGCCATCATCTGCTTCAGACGGGTCATGTTGAGAGGCGGAAAGAGACTCTCGTATCGCTTCCAAACACGGCGTGGTTGTTGTGATGTGCGCGCTTCCTTGCCTTCTGTGGCGTGATCTCGCCCATGCGAGCCAAGCGATCGGCACACTGCATCGAGGGTATAGCTATCAGCGACCGCATTCTCGTGATCAGGTTGAAGTCTTCGTCGGGGTGATACTGGTGCTGCTGGTTGCTCGAATTGAGGCGATTGAGATCCACCATCCAGAGAAGAGAGAACCTCGCGCCGCCGACGCTTTGGTGTTTGTGCGCGTGGGTGGTCATCTGTGGTGGTTTGGGTGAGAGGCTCTGATTCACTTGCGACGCCACCTCGTTGAGCACTTGTGGTAGCAGGTGATGATCTGGTCGAGCTGGTCTGCTGGTAATGCCGCTTGGAACCGCGAGACGCAGTTGACAACCCAGTGTGAGATGCCTGGTGGCCGACAGTGCCAACTGAAATGACCAGGTTTGACGGACTCTTGGCAGGAGATTCTGACGGTAGAACAGGTTCTTGAGAGTTGGGAGGGGGGGCAGGATGGCTACGAATCGAGTCAACTGGGTTTCCTGTCGAGACGGCTGACGACTTTTGACGCTCAGCTGCACCAGCCCTCTTCTCCGTGCCCGGTGTAACAGCGTGCGCAGAGGGGGAGGGTGTCTCAATATCCTCTCTTGGCATCGATTTCTTCTGCGGGGTAAATGGCTCATCTCCTTCTTCAGCTAGTGTCCGATCGTCTGTTTCCTTAGCTGTGGGTGTACGAACCGGAATATCAAGCTCGTGCGCCACCGATCGGGGAGATGCCATATCGTCCGATAGTGTTCCTTCGTATTCGAACGCGTTAGCGTCTTCGTCATTGTCCATTGTGTACTGCAGCACCACAGTTGCCTGGGAAGACATGAGCTCCTCTGGATCGGCATGCTTGTCGTCGTTACCCTCCTTGACTTCCTTTTCCTCCTTGGGCTGGTCGAAAAGCTGTGTAGCAGGCTCATCACTTTCAGCAAAATCACGCTCAGGTGGCTGAGAGCTCTCGTTATCCACTGAGGGAGTCCCCAGGAGGTTCGACGCCAGCTTTCTTAAAAGCGTACCCCAGCCTTTTGCCGGTGTTTGCGTCTCGGATGGCTCTTGTAGGAGTGCGTCTTGAGTTGCAAAAGCTGCTGCTTCACCAACCTTTTCTTCCTGAGACTCAACAGCTTCGAGCTTGAGTTCCTGACCCTGCATCTGCCTTTGCTGGCGAGCAGGCGGAGCTTTTTCAGGTGAGTCGTCAGTCAAATCGACGACCATCCACGAGTTTTGTGTCGTTGGGGCTGGACTGGAGTGAGCTGGCGAGTTTTTCCTGTCTTGATATTTCTGTGTGCTAGGTGTCGACATTTGGGTCTCAAGAACTCCGTCATCCTCATCCTCCGTGTCACTGTTCTCCGAGTCGCTGCCCAGGACAAACGTCTCTTGGATATCCTCTTGCTGGAACGGGTACCTCTGACTGTCCATCGATGACTTGACACTCGCTTCGTCGCTCATACCAACCGACGGATTCCCGGACAACATCACGAAATCCTGTGTCGACTGTACTTTATCCGGTGAGGCAGGAACCTGCACCACCTGTGACTCCAGCATGGGCACGGATCCGTTCTCGGCAATCAGCTCCGAGTCCGTCGGCTGCCTGTCCACAGTCGTGGGTGGGCCCCACTCGTCCTGCTGCTCCAGTTCCAGCTCCTGGTCCTCTGGAATGACACAGTCCTCATCCAACAGCGGGCGCTCGTCATCGAATCTGTCCCTCTCTGCAGCACGGAGCGCCGACAGTCCTTGGTGGATCATGAGCTGCTTCTCCAGATCTGCAGCAGTGAGCGTCTGTAGTCGCTCCGCCACCAGCGACTGGCTGTACACGTCCGGCTTGGGGTCCGCCGCCAGGTCGTTCTCCTCCACGATGGCCAGTCCGTCCACGTACAGGTACACGCGCGCCCTGTCTGCGTTCACAGCCGAGAGCGACACGGACGCCTCGCTGCTGCGTCCGTCCGCCGCCAAGCAGCGCGCCAATGTGGCAAAGTGGTACTTAGCGACACGCACGACGCTGCCACGCAGTCGCCCGAGTGTCTGGTAGCCTCGCGTCTGACTCAAAAAATTGACTACGTGCTTGGGCACGAAGGCCTCCACGTCCACGCACCGGTCCACGAGCGTCATGCGCCGTTGCGCGCTGTTGGTGCGGCGCACGAGCATGATGCGCGACTGGCGGCCGTATGACGCGGCCTGCGACTCGCTCTCTTCGCTCAGACTCTCGGAGAAGCTGTCAGTCGTCACGCTGGAGGCGTCGGGGCCGGGCAGCGAGGCGCCTAGCGCCGCCAGCAGCTCCCGCAGCACGAACTCGGACAGGAAGTCCTGGCGCGCCATGATGTGATTAAAATTCAAAATGAATTCCGTACTTAAGTGAATTCACGATCAGCAAAGACTTCATTTGCAGCCCGTATCATCTAGCATGATGGGCTGGGCTGCTGCTGCGCGGGGGCTTCGCGCCGCGTGTGCTGCCCCCGTTGCCGCCATACCTCGTGGGTGTATGGGTCTGCGCAGCAAGGCGGGGCTGCAACCGTCCGCAGCGGCCAAGTGTACTGCTGTTCCGCCTGCTTCTGGGTCGGCTGTTACGGTACTCAAGAGCAAACGCGGACGCGTGAGCAAGGGCGCCTACATGCTGCTGGGCAGGTACCAAGTGGACCGACTGCTGCGACTGCGTCAGAATGAGGGTAGGCGGACGTTAGGTAGGTGGATGAGTAGTTGAATGTCTGATATCATTGGCATTTTTGCTGGTTGCTGCAGCTGTGAAGGCGGCCAAGAAGGCGGCGGAGGCAGAAGTGAAGGAGGCTGCAGCTGCCGTAGAAGCGGACGCCAACCACCGGCTGCGGAACTCGCTGGTGAGCCTCTGTGACGGGAGGAACTGACTGGGATCTGCTTCCTTGTTTTGACGCCTAGTGCTATGTAGGTGCTGCGCTTTAGCAACGAGAACTCGTACCTGAACTGGGCGAGGAACGGCGTGCTGTCCTCGGCCGTCGGAGTTGCAATGTACGCGCAGGAGCACCACCGCGGAGCTCAACTGAGTGGCGCGGGTGAGTCTGCTACGTTGAGGAATGGTGCTTGCTGGTGGAGGATGCTGACCTTAAGAGCTGCTCGCTTTGTGCGCAGGTCTGCTGCTGTTGGGCTTCGGATACATTGGCGTGGGCACGGCAAAGTATATTTATTACATTTTCCGCTTCCGTCACGTCATGGAGCTGTCCTGGGCAAGCGTCTTCGGAACGATTTCCCATGCGGCGTGGGGGTTGGCCATTTGGCTGACCGCTATTGCTTCCTTCTTGGTGCGTGGCCCGCGTTCAAGCTCAACGGACGCATCATTCCCGTGCTAACTGTCAGTTGTGTACATGCGTCTTGTTTCCTATGTGAATGACAACAGGAGAGTGTGCCTCTCGAGCTGGATGCGATGCTGCTAACTGAGCCCATCGCGAGCTTCCTGCCCTTCCGGATTCGTCAGGGTCTGATCGAGACGTACAGCCTCCATCTGGACGACCTCGAGCACCACAACGATGAGCAAGAGCGCGTGATGCGCGCGATTCGCGGCGACAGGGGGGCTCCAGCGATCCAAGAGGGCCAAGAGCTGCCTCCCCAGCTCGAAGCGCAGCTGATCGAGCAGCAGCTCCACACAGCGCCGGGTCCGGCGGTGGTGGGCTCTGTGCCCCCTTCCTCCTAAATCATTCGCAGCTCTTGCTATTCTGCACGGTACCAATCCACACGCAGTGCCTTGTCGACTCCTTGTAGACAATTCTGATGTGCTAACGAAACACGGTGTCCATCTGAAGCTACATACTGTTTCATCCTGTTGTTTTGATTTGCCACACTGAGGTCCTCAAGGCGTCTCTGCTGCTGCAATTCTCCCAGCTACCAAAGCCGCCTCGTACCGTCCTGTCCTGCAGCTCTCTTACGGCTTGAGCGCCTCCTCCACAGGGATGTCGAAGTCCGGGTTGCGGCGCACCGTCTTGCCGTCCCACGAGAGGTTGATGGGTTCGTAGGCGTCCTCGCCCTTGCCGGCTTCAATGATGGGGGCGGCTAAGACGATGTCGCTCTCGGGCGACTTAGGCAGCGTCAGGCCGTGGTCCACGAGGCCCTTGAGTATCGAGAGGATCTCCTTGTCGCTCTTGCCGGGCACCGGCACCTTCTTCTCCACGCCCCAGTCAAACCGCGCGTACACGAACGGCTCCATCTCCTCGGCCTCACGGTACACAAAGGGCGTGAGCGGGTTGAGCATCTTGAGCTCGCCGTAGTTCTTGCGGAAGAAGGTGCTGCATTGACACACAAAAGAACCACCGGGACGTCAGCACTTGAGAGAGAGATAGCGAAGGCCCCACGGCGAAGCGCGCGGTGAGAGAGCAACGGGACGCACCGCAAGCCCGCGCTGCTCTGCGAGGTGTCGCAGGCCACGAAGCGCAGCTCCTGGATGCTGCGAGAGATCTGCGCGCGCCAACTCATGATTGTCTGCTTGTGTCGTCTTGAGCGAAAGCTGGGAACCGCACAAATTGGACCTACCGTAGGTAAACTGTTATGTACGATCTATTGGCCATCAGTATAAACGCGACGGTTTTAGGGTCGCGCGCAAGTTTTAGTGGGTAGGCTAGACGCGACCGACTACAGTAGAGCAAGTTGAAGTGAACATTGCGAGTCTTCCCACTGCCCGTCTTTCGTAGCCTCTCCATGGGCTTCAGCTCTGAGAGCATATACAAAATTCGGTAGCACTTTGCCACCGATATCATCAACTACCAAGAACGTTGTGGTATGTTTTGAAGAGTGAATCCGAATGTTGACAGACACGTAGACGATACGCTCAGATCATGTTGTCAAATGTGCCACTATTTCGCTAATACAGAAATTGGTGGCCATGGTATGGTCGAGAAAGTTCAATGCACACTCCGTTTGGGTGTCAAAACCTCGGATGCACGTTGGATCATGTAAAGTGGGTCGTATTTTGACCTCCGACAAACGTCTATATTATTGAAACGCAAAAATGAATTAGTTTGCTTTCTACCAGCAAACGTTTCTATCAACGAGTTGCAGGCGATATCAAGCAGCTCCACCGGGATACATCGCTGCTACCTTCTGGTCGGTAGCATGCAGTGCTGACTGTGAGGGAACGATCTACAACGAGCCCACACCGTAATTCTGGTTGGACATGCTGAAGCGCTTCGCAGATGTCGGTTGGTAGTAAGGAGCCACCTTCTTCGAGTTGGCCAACGCCGCCGATTCGCGGTTGCCCGTTAGGCCGCCACATTTGACCAGCATGTTCTCCACGCAGTTGCGACCAAGGGTGGACTTGCACTTCGTTTGCGTCGACTGGGACGGCACGATGATGGCGCCAACCGTGTCGGTGTCGTTCTTGTTCGGGATGGCCGTGGACTCAAAGAAATTGCCCTCCAGCAGCACGTTTCCGTTCTCCACGACATCGTACGAGAAGCCCGTGTTGCTGTACCAGTAGTTGTTGGCAGCGTGGACGATGGAGTTGCCGCCAACCTTCGGCGAACGGCCCGACGTGTTGTGCACGCAATTGTTGACGAGACTCACTTGCGTCTGCGTGCCCAGGAAGAGGAAGGTCCAGTAGTGATTGCCGTCGCACGTAGCCGAGTACTGTGTGCGACCATCGAACTCGCAGTTACTGATGGTCATGCTCTTAACGCTGGCTGAGCCGGTGGCGATCATCTGGCGGCCGAGGTTGGAGATCTTGACGTGGTCAAGCCACACGCGCTCCATCGGCGTCTTGCCGCCGTCGAGGCCCTGGATGTAGATGGCGTCACCGCCCCAGATGAGGTGCGGGTTCAGCTCCGTGATGTGGATGTTCTGGATGATGATGTTGTTGCCACGAAGCCAAAGACCTTTACCCTTGATCACACCGTTGGTACCAAGGCCGCGGAGGGTCTTGTCACTCGAAACGATGAGCGGGTTCTTGGAGGCCGCGAGATCGTACGTGATCTTGACCGAAGTGCCTTGCACGCACCCGCCCGTGTTGGCCATGCCGCCGCTTTGCAGAATGACGTCCTGGCCCTTGTAGCCGTTGTTCTTGGCGAGGCAGTCGCGGTTGCTTTTGGGGCGGCAGCCGTTCTCAGTCCTCGTGCCCTCCGTGCCACGGAAGTCGAAAGTCTTCTGAAGGATAATGACCCGCGGCTGCGAGTCCATGAGGTAGTTCTTGAGCTCGTTGAGCGAGTTCGGATAGACAGGAGCGATGTTGCCCCCACCGGTGGTGCCCGCGGCAAGACCAGGAGCATTACCAGTGGATACGGAGCTCTGCTTGGTGGACGTTGTGCCTTGCTTGGTGGCTGTCTGGGCAACTTGCGATGAGCTATCGGTCACGACGGAGCTTTTGCTGTTGCTGGCCGGGAGAGCTTGCGCGCCTTGCATGGCGAGTGCAACAATAGTAACGATGACGAGGCGAAGGACCTGCATGGCGTTTGTTTGTTTGGAGACTTGTGCTGTGGGGAGCAAGATCGACAATGAGCAGTCACTGAGTGGGGGTGCAGGTGGCCATCGTACAACTGCGCTGAGGCAGGGAGTGGGCAGCAGTCGCGGGTCGTGCGATGGGGATAGTTGACAGAGAGTCTGGCAATCATGCAACATTGACAGCAAGTGGCAGGGAGAGGGGGCTACCTCGTCTATCACACCTGCTGTAATTGCAGCCGTTGTACATGTAACATGGCGATAAACATGCTCGACAAGCGCTAGTTGTTGAGCTGACAATCCCACCAAGCGTTAGTTCTTAGGTTGAGAATACCAGCAAGCGTTAGTTCTCCCACCAGCACTCAAGTCGAGGTCTACTGCAAATGAACGTGCATACGAACACCAAGATCGCGGGTTTACATGGTTGTCACACCTACCGGTGGATCAACGTGACACATGCGCTAGATGCTTGAAGCGCCGGACGATTAAGTATTGAAGTCATGAGTCAACAACTGACAGTAACGCTGCGGCGAGATGGATGCACAGCGATATCTAAGTGTCCACTAACTTGACGATATCGTCATCAGTAAGCTTGGTTGTTGGTATGTACATTGCTAGTCGATCTGTTCCACGCGAAGAACTCTGGACTATCTCAGGACGTCACCTGAACTATTGCCTCCAGATTTGCATCTTGACACGAATAAGTCAATGGCCGATCACAGCCGTGCCGGCAGGTGCTGTACATGTAATAGCACCTTCCAGCCGCTTCTCCAGCGAGTTCGCCCGTGCGCCGTGCGTGATGTGTCCCCGCTGTCCGAAGCCCTCTGTGTTAACTCAAAACAGCTGAGAGCCCGAGGCTCACATCATTTCTTCCGCTGCTCCGTATTATAATAATATATGTATTAATAGTACACTCAGCAAGTGAAGAATTAATCTGTTCAAGTAGATACTAGCAAAAAGGAAGCAGCGACTACTTACAAATAGACTGGTCTTCACGGCCGTCATGTCGATGACTTCTTGGCGGACCAAAGTAATGACAAGCTTGGCAAAACTCGAGGAGCTGCACGCTGCGTGGGCGACGAGGGCGGTCTCGGGATCGCAGGTGGCGGCGCTCAGGTCGGTGGCCCCCGCGAATCCATCAACCGAGCCCGAGTACGCAGAACCCATTGTGCGCATACGATCGTATTCTTGCTTGGTTACTAGTACCGAGCTCATTATTTCCTTTACCTTTAAACTCCTGACAGCATCCAGCTACGAGCTCCGAAATGACCTCGGCAGCAAGGCTGGCTCGTCGACGGCGTAGCAGAAATGAAGCGCGCACTGCAACATGAGTTGGAGGTATTAAACATGCTACCGGAATCGTTTCAACTGCCTCTTGATCCTAGCATTACCAGACCAATGCCGCGTGATCGATTTGGAATGCTTGTCTTCGCCCTGATCGTTTTGTTCGATCTACTTACGTTTTGAAAAATGATTTGTATCTACTTGAATAGAATAATTCCTCTCAGCAAGTCGACGGTCAAATCCCGTGCACGTCTGTGATACCCTCTGCTCGCAGCGAATATAATAACGAGGGTTCGTTCGAGGACCTGGCTCATTGACTGACCTAAGCGATCACCGCCCACAAACTCATTTCTTACAGCACTAGCGAGATCGATCGACGACACCCAGGTCGAGCGTGTTGCCACGGGAGGGGGGGGATACTGGGGCCTTCTCGCTCTTTCGACGTAAAAGCTGAACTCTGTTTCGTGGTACATGTATTGGCCACCACTGGCAATGCGCAGTACACGTATCGGGTGTAGTTGTTGTGTTGTTTAGCCGACACCGCTGACGGTACCAAGCGATAAGACTTTGGTTGGTGAGGGCACGAAGGGTGTCTTGAATGGCAAGGGTCTCATTATCACTGGCAGTAACGTTATCGTTCAGAACATTCATATCACAAATCTAAACCCTCATCTCGTCTGGGGCGGCGATGGCATCTCCATCGGCGGT